>BGPR01020161.1:0-28217 GCA_013235015.1 Araneus ventricosus
GACACCACAGTAAAAACACAAAAGCACGACACCACAGTAAAAACACAAAAGCATGACACCACAGTAAAAGCACGAAAGCATGACACTGCAGATATGACACAAATACGCAACACCACACATTAGGCACAAAGCTGCAACATCACACACATGTACAAAGATGCGACATCACACGCAGGTACAAAGATGCAACATCACACGCAGGTAGAAAGATGCGACATCACACGCAGGTACAAAGATGCACAAACACAAAGATTTGATACCACATAAGTGCAGAAACACAGAAAACAAATATGTGACCTACAGCAGCATGAAAACACAGACACAAGACAAAAGCATAATACCACAGCCAAGACAAAAAGTAACGTCACAAACATAATACAGTAAAGTACTGCTTATATGTGTTTACGTTTATATGTCATTTCATCACAGTCCCAAGTCATTCGTATGCATTGTAATTCATTTCAATTATATATATTTCGATGCTTTACTGTATACAAACATAACAAAAGAAATCAGCATTGCATCATTCATTGCATTGCAGTTATCACAGACAATCTCAAACCCTAGCAGATTACATTCTCTAACAATATAAATGTGGATTTAAAGAAAAAAAAATTTTTTTTAGTCAACCAATGAAAATATTCTGGTAGAGATGATACATGGTGACTAATGTCAACCTTTCAGGTAACTAACATAGATTTTTCAACATGAAACGATATATAATGGTCATATATTATTTTTAAACAAATGTTTGTTCTGCAAAAGATTTCAACAAGCAAATTAAATAGAATTTATTTTTACAATTGTGACAGGTAGGCTAAGATTTATAAGCTTGTACTCAAGTTATTGTCATAAGAATATTAGAATATAAGTATTTTTGTATACTCCCATTAACAGAATAAGATGTAAACAGTGTTGAAAATACACAATATTTTCAACAAACAAAAGTGTCGACTAATCAATTTTTTTTTTCTTTTACTTTGGAATACTCTCTTATATATAAAAACCTTATGTCACTAAAAGAAAAAGACAAAATATGAATTTTTTTTTTAAAAAAAGTTTATTTTCAAAAATACAAATCAGAATTCGAATAATTCAAGCATATATTTTTACAAAGTGCCATTAACATAATGTTGCAGTAAAGAAATATTTAAAAAATAATTAGACAATAAAAATAAGGAGAAAATCCTACAATATATTTTTAATTCATAATCTTTATTTCAATTTAAATCAGATTAAGAGATTATTTGTGTATCAAATATTTTTTAAAAAATCTTTTATAATGCAATGGTTTCTGAAAAAATCATTACTTTTAAATTTTAAACAACCTCTCAACAGCCTTTAAATATCCTTTCCTAAACCTTCTTAAATTTATTTATTTAGCAAAAACTGGAGCTTTAAAAATAAATAACTAAAACACAATATCTGCAAAGTCATTCCCATACAACTAAATAACATTTAACTCGTGGATAGTTTCATATAAAATTATGCACATTTGTTTACATAAGTAGCCCCAAAATGTAAATTATTTAAGCCTACTTGAATTACTTAAAATCAAACAACCAACAATACATAACTTAATTTTTGTTGATAGTAAGGTATCTCTTGAAACCAACACAGTTACTTAAGCATAAACAGTGGCGATTTTCATAGTTAAAGGGGAAAAAATTTAAAGCAACAGAATCCATAACATCCCACTTAAACTATTTATTAATTTTTAACAGCTAATTTCATATATAAAAATATTGCAATAGCAATAACAGGAAACTAGTCATTAACCTTTTGGCATAAAATTTGATGGAACAACCAAAAATTAAGTAAAATCAAAATTCTATATGAAGGAAATTTTCATGAAATTTACATTCCAGTTTTCAATACTTGATTATCACGTTTGAAACATCATTTATCATTTATTTATCCCACATCGAAAACTTGTGTCATAATCTCCAAAAACCTACAAAGAATATTTAGAAATACAAGCCATTGTAAAAGGTTATATTTTTAAGGCAAACAATGCATATTAAAAGGTCAAAATTTATTACAATCGGCCAAATGTGATGATGGCCAAAACAGGACATTTTTAGAATTTTTTCTGTTTATAAAATCTTGTTCTACAGCAAGACCTTACAATAGATACCTTAAAAAGGCTTAATGCTGAACTCTACATGTAAAAATAAACATTATAGGATCTACAGCAACAACAGCTAATAAAGATATCAATAATGTATCGATACTGCATAAAGTATTTATTAGGATAGTCCTTATATTTTAAGTAGAAACACATTGGCATCTTATTGATCCTGAACATTTTTCTCCTGTTACAAAGTAAAAAAAGAAATGGTTGTGATACGTTAGAAAAGTTCTGTAATTTCACAGCACTTCATGATTCAACCTAACTTTACTAACATATACTAAAACAAATATAATATTACTCATGCTGTCAGGATTAGGATTTTTTTACTCTATAAAAGTAAACATTTATTTATCTTTTAATAAAAGTAAATATTTGTCTATCTAATAACACACAACACATCAACATTCAATGAAAGAGAATATTCTACAAGAATATAAATTTAGAAAAGAAAATTTCAAAAAGTATCCTCAGTTTTAGCCATCATTATAAGTATATATTATGATACACTAGTGAATAGTTGATACAAAGTTGAATGATGTATCAAAACAAAGGTCTATTAAAGGTTTAGAATAAAAAAATTAACATTTTTTACTTACAGAATTTATAACATTTTCAATGTAAATAAGAAATACCTTCAATATATTTATGTTATTGATTTAAGATTTGTTTGGGTTTCAAAAATACCATAAAACCAAGCAAAAAATATATTGTGCCTATGTTTGATAGTATAGACATTCATTTTTGATAATATAGATTTGTATTAGATATTCACAAAAAGAAAAAAAAATATTTAGGACTGAAGACAGAGCCCACCAAAAAAAAAGTCAACAAAATGGAACTAAAAAAAGTCACTACATAAAAGTAGACTGCTTAGGGTCAAATCCAATTTTTCTGGATTTATACCAAATTAAACTAATACCATTTCAGTCCCAAATAAGCTTTATCTAAGAGTTCAAATTAGTACTTCCCACAAGGTAAGTGGAGTGCCATATTTCTAGAAAGTTCAAAATATTTGAGACAGTCTTAAATTTTTATCTTATAAATCCATCTAAATTCTTGTCCTTTAATTAAAATTCAAGCAATTTTTATAGCAGGGATAGATTTTTTTAATTCTAAAAATGATCCTCTCAATATATTTATTTAAAAGCATATTTTCATTTACACCAAACTGAAAGAAGTTTGATTCAAGGAAGACTTAAACATGATGTACTGTTATTAAATATATTATAAATCAGTAAATTTTACAATTTAAACCTAGTTTGTAGATTTCATAATCAAATGTGAAGGCTTTAAGGGCAGCTATCCTGTTAAATAATCTTTCACAATGCCTTTTTCTGAACAAAGAAATAATGCAAGTAAACAAGAATTCAGGTATACAAAACTATTTAGCCACAGCATAAAAAATAACTGAAATCTGTAGCATTCTTGGTAATAATTACAATTAACAAGCATATGTTATACTTTCTTTAAAAAAGATAACCCCAACATCAATAATTTTATGAAAAAGTCAGGAAAGAACAAGCAGTGATTACATCTTCTGTCAGACTAAGAGATCAAGGAGTGTAGTCTGCTTCTATAAACTGAACGCCAAACAAAACAATAATATGCGATTTCACCAGGGTTTTGAGAACTATATATTTTATTTATTTATTTTCAGCTGACAAATTTAAGACCCACAATAAAACTTTAATATTCCCCAAAGAAGGTAATTATACATTTCAATATCCAGATTTTAAGACGTTGTGTAAAAGATTCCGGTTTACAAATGCGTCAGAATACCCTTTGAGACCCAAAATTTAAATGACACTAACGCAAGGGAGAAAAATTGTGTATTTGTAGGTACGACAAGAGACAACTCCTCGGTGAATTTTTGTTATACAGTAAACAAACTTTTATTTAGCGTATGACCCGATTACTGTCACATATACAACAATATAATCAGCGCAAAATACATCATAAACCCCCAAAGATCTTTCTGCAGAACTATATCCTACGATCATAGAAGACGAAACGTGAATAAAATGTAAACAAAAACATGGACTATGGATCTAACGAATGCAGATCATTCCGAAAAGCTTTAGTAGTGGAGTAAAAACTGGAAAGGGTTTCAAAAGGATAATTTTAGTCTGTTTCAAATCTGGAATTGAAAAAAACAAGTATCCAATACTTACAGCAATAATCGATCACCGACAAACTAACAATATTTTCAATATTAAGCCTAACACAATCTATAAAGGAAATTAATTTTGATGTCCCTAGATAAGTTGCAAAAATTCACACCAGAGCAATCCATGATACAAAATCACTAAAATCCTAATTGATGAGGGGAGAGGACATTAAAACCGTGCTAAGTGTGTTCTGAAACGATCAGATTTTTCCAAAATACACCTGTGTTGTTTTTAAACCGTGCAGTTCAAATTCTTTTTTAAATAAAAATCCTTCACAGGCACACTCACCCCATAAACCAGTCCACGGTGTCCCGAAGATATTCTGGTAGCCTATCCAGCTTGGATGCAGATTGGAGGCAAACACTAGCAAGATAAAAAAAAATTAAAGCAACAATGACCGACTACTTTCACCTAGCTGTTAGCAAGAGATGTCAACAGAACGGCGCGTAAACTTCAACTCAACATGAGCGACCGAATCATTCTACGCAAGTAACAACGCTCGATTCAGTCAATAGGTGGCAGTAGTATCGCGCGGTAATCTATGTACGGTGGGGCATCTATTTTGTTTATGCAGATTGTATTCAGAACGTTGCGTTTCTGTTTCATTCAAATAACAAGCCTAATTACCACAGAATTACGTTCGATTCTATTTCTAGACGACATGAATCTGTATAATGTGCAGCCGATCAAAACAAAATAATCATAATGTAATACACGAAATGAATGTAAAAGTCGAATCTGAGAAGTAACCTTTTTTCTTAAAAAATTAAAAATTGGATGAGTAGAAAGTCTCTTCTTCACAAAAATTTCATATACGATGCTAAAATAAGTTGGTAAATAGTAAACTTTTAAACCAAGAAAAAAAGGAAACTTTTTTAATCTTCACTCAAATCAAAAAATTTATTTCTAATGTGTTAGTTCGGTAACAGAAATATAAGAAAAGTTTCGTGATTTTTATCTCCTTCCCCCCCCCCCTTTTGAGCAAGAACGTAGTCATAAAGAGCAATTTTCCCCCACTGTGCCATGTCAAGTAATATATATTAAAGCTAATTTTTGTATTTGATGTCTCTTTGAAAAGCAGCTTAAAATCCTCACTGCTAATTATTTCCAGCAAGAATTTATTAATTTTCTTCTAATATTTTATTAATTTTCATGTAATCTCTATATAAATAGTTTTAAAGTATCCAATGTTACAGCAAACTGAGATAAAAAAAAAAAACATTTAAAAGATAAAAAAGAGAGAGAGCAAACTGAGATAAAAAAAAACATTGCGAATCACTTTCAAGAGAGTTGGTATCAGTATCTCGCGTTTAAAAATTTTTTAAATAATTTTAAACAAAATGGTAAAGTCACAAAACTTTTTTAACATACTCTAGATACACTAATACAAAGTTTGTAAGGGCTGTTGACTTGTGAATTAATCAGCCAAATGCGAAAGAGAAAAAAAAAATGAACCGAATTTGAAAACATGAGAAAAATCCTGAGAATAATGTTCTGAAATTTAAACAGTACTTAACTTTAATTTCAAGAAGCTCGACTACACGACCCTTGTAAATCAAATGAAAATATAAAATTAAATAATTTTGAAAATACCACAAAAAAATTTCGGGGATCCCCCAAAATTTAGGGGCCTCTAGACAGTTGTGTATTTTCCTATTTGATAATCCGATCTTACGTACTAACGAGGGACGTATTAAAGAGGTTCCACTGTATCAATATTTTTTTTTATAGGAAAAGCGGTTAAATTTAGCGCCCTTTCTGATTATCCTTCCTCTACAAGGTCCTGTTCAAGAATATACTGAATTTCTAAAATATTCTTGAACAACCGCAAAAAAGGAATTCAAATGACTCTTGAACAAGAAAAAAAAAAGGATACACAAACTCTTAACCAAGTCCTGTTCAAGGGTATACTGAACTTTTAAAATATTCTTGAACAACCACTAGAAAAGGGATTCAAAGGGCTTCTGAACAAGAACAAAAATAAGAGATTGAATTATAGGGATCTGACGCGTGATGGTTTTTACAAGAATTTTGCTTACTTTAATACATATAAGAACCATTTCATTTTCTACTAATTAAGGAAATGTTTCTCATAAAATGGGAAGTTGCAGAGTTTTGTATTCATACACAGTTAAGTGATATGAAGAAAATTTAGTTTTGATTTCAAATTAATTATAAATTAAACATGTAAAATCATTTTTATTTTTTATTTTTCTCTCTAATCAGAGTTTATACAATGATCCGAAATTTGCTTCGATAACCATTTTTTATAATTTATACAGGATGCTAGTTGGCTCAAAAGAAATTTGAAATTTCTCCAAAGTAAATGTCAATTAAAAGCAGAAATCTTTAGAAGCTTGGGTTTTTAGTGCAGGAGATTTCTTTTGAGAATACATAAATAATACAAAATTTCGAATCAGATCAGTATCTTTTTTTGTGAGATATTTGATAAGAATCAATAATTACAAAAATTCGTGCAAAATAAACTTTTATCACTAATATATTTCTCTTAAAAATATTTTTTTCCTTCAGGTTTTTAGCGACATATACGAGATGCTAGTGTACAACCACGAAAGCCTATCTGGTTTGCCAGATTTTCATATTATCCAAAATAAACTCTTAACATGCATCTTAGCACTGAAAATAGTGTAAACAACCGTCTGTTGTGTCAATTTCAGAAGTGTTCATTCATGCATTAGTTTCATAATGGTGACCGGCTTAGTCCAGTAGCACGTCATCTTATGCTTATCAGAAGTAGGCAAAGTACTACATATTCCAACAGCTTTACTCATGCTGAAAAACAGGCTAACTTGGTAAAAGAAAACATCCGGGGGAGATGGATTGCTGTTTTTGTTTTGATTTACGATAAGTATAACGAAAATAACGACTCCTTTCACGCTAAAGTGCATTTTTCCAACAAGGACATTTTTTTTTTCCCGCCGGAAATTTTGTGAACTAACCGAAATTTCGAATTAACGGGTTTGCAATGAAATTATAAACACAATTAAGTGTTTCAAATAATTATATCATTGACCAATAGCAGTAATGGCGAACCTTTTTGAGAAAAGGGTCAAATTTTCTTCATTAATTTTTTTATTACCAGCCCGTTTTAATAAAAAGCCCAAGTTACACCACTAAGCCAGTGGTGTAACTTGGTAAGGGAGGGGGAGAGTGTGGCAAAAAAGGTACCAATAATTTTGGAAACACTGAAAATTCATTAACAGCTACAAGAACATTTTTTTTTTCTCGCCGGAAATTTTGTGAGCAAACCGAACTTTTGAATTAACGGGTTTGCAATGAAGTGTTGCAAATAATTATATCATTGAACTATAGCGAACCTTTTTGAAAAGTGGGTCAAATTTTCTTCATTATTTTTGTATTATCAGCCCGGGGTGTCACTAAGTCAGTGGCGTCACTTGGTAAGAGAGGGGGAGAGTGTGGCAAAAAAGGTAACAATAATTTGGAAACACAGAAAATTTTTTAACAGCTACACTTGACAATTGTTGCTTTTTTTCATTTTCGCTTTTAAAATCTTCTATTTTTTTAAAATAATATTACTCCCTCTGTCCCATAATAATAGTTGCGAGTGAATATTTAAACGGGAATTATTGGCGAATGCAGCATGTTTCATGACATGTGTCATTTGTTCTGACACATCTTTCAATTTTTAGGTTAACCTAATTATTACGAACTATAACTATTTTTCTAATTTCATCCGCTGATCGAAATCAATTGTTTTATTTCAGTTGAATACCAACCCATTGTAAAAGTAAGATGAAAAAAAGAGAGTTTTCATGCAAAGATCGAGTTGCGATTGTCCAGTTCTTGATACATCAAAAGAAAAACGAAAAGTTGCAGAAAGGTGCAATTACGTTACTGCAAAACAATTTAAGTGCAACAGAATGACCATATCAAGAATTTGGAAACGTGCTTCCGAAAATAATTGTCAAGGTGAATCGTATGCTAATGTTGGTTCTTTGAAAAAACAAAACTGTGGACCTGAATGAAAAGATTATGTAGAAAAGCTTGAAAAACTTAGACATATTCCTCTTAACAGAAGAGGCACCATAAGAACAGCAGACCTATCCAGAAACTATCTGAACACTCAAAATAAAAATTAGGAGTGATATTTTTAATTTATTGTTTAATTTAATCTAGTTTTTTTTATAATAAATGTTGCGTTCTATATTTATTTTCTTTTGCTTTATTATGTTTTTTTTGCAATCTCTTGAGAAAAATCTCCTTGTGCACCAACAAGTACAACACAAGGTTTACAGAAGTAAGTAAAATACTCAAAAAAGGGTTGAAAGAAGCTTTAAATTAAATTATACACATGCAAATTCCAAACAGAAAAGGGGGAAGAAAAAAATGCTACTATTATAATGGAACAAATTAAATTCGTCAACTGCTATTATTATTATGGAACAAATTAAATTTATCAACTGCTATTATTATTATGGGACAAATTAAATTTATCAACTGCTACTATTATTATGGGACAGAGGTAGTAGAAATTTATAGATTAATTTTTTAATATTTTCGATTGTCTGTTTTCTCTTTTATGATATAAAAAATAAGTTTATAAGAATCAACACGTGGGTCATTTTAAAAGCCTTCGCGGGTCAGTATCTGACCCGCGAGTCATAGGTTCGCTACCACTGACCTATAGAATAGCTTCCTAATTTGTGGTGATCCACAAAGAAAGTCTCGCACGTGAGTTTGAGGGGTAGCTAAAACTCTGACATCGGATGCTTATCTCATGTCTTCGATATTGGCAAGCGAAACTAATTAAGAAAGCCAATTTGGTTTCATACATTTAATTAAAATTTCTCTAATAACTGTTTTAAACGGAATTTCTTTTCATTTATCATTATATTTCTTCTTCTTACGCCTTTTTTAACGCCGACCCAACCTACCCTAATGGGTGTAAGATCTTGGACAGGCCGGTGGGAAGAAGAACGTGTGTGTGTGTGTGTGTGTGTGAAGCCAATAGAATTCACACCTTAAATCCAGGTATGAGGTATGAATGCACTGGCTTGAGTGGCTTATGCACTTTCTTTAAATGCCCTTGATTATTTATTGCCCATCTGAGTGCAAAAAGGAAATAAAAGAGAAATTTTACCTCAAATGGAACTACAAGCGGAGGAAGTTAACAACATAAGTTTTGTCATCGCGTAACAATAACTTTGCTATCAAATCATCATTATAAACTATTCATTTTCATCTCAGAAGGGCATCAGTTCTTTTTTTCTAAATAAAAGTAGGTAATTGCCAGGAAGAAAGTTTCATTTCGAAATACTAAAATATAACTCTTAATTTATATTTAAATGTGTTTTTTTCTGCAATCAACAATATAATATTTATATATTCCTGTTACAGAGTTCAGTAATGAAATAGAAATTGTCCTACATGGTATAACCAAGTCCGAAGACTTGACCTATGAAACTCTTTCCTACAAAAACTTCACGCTCTGAACTGTAAAATACAAAACTTACCAAAGAAAGATGGGCAATAAAATTGAAATAATAAAAGGAAAACAGCTGGATAATAAATAATAAAGCTTAAATAGAATAACTTACGAAAACTATCTAAATGTATTAAAAACGTATTGACAATGAACAAACAGATGTATAGACTCGTTGCCATAGCATCTACAGCACAAGGAATGGGGAAAGCATTTGACCATAGAAAGTCAATTTCAACCTCATCCAAAATTCCAATTACTTCGGTAGACTATACAGAACTCGTATTATTATTCCATATACTCGTAGTAGGCTGATAGTTTCGTTTCATTCAAAAGTTATGGGCTACGAGCTAATCTTTCAGCTAATGCTCTTCTCCTCTCTCTAAGTGAACTCGCAATCTAGGTAGGTCTTCCTTAATTACTTCTGTTTATTCAGTGGCGTAGCTACGGAGTGGAAGGAAAGGGAGCTAAAGATTTCCAGGATGCAAGTATTTGAGGTACGCCACGAAGACAAAAAAAATAGTGCGTTAGAGCGAAAAAATGAGTCTATTTCAATTTAAGAACCTATGCGTTAACTGAATAACGATACAGGGAGATGCTGTCGAATTTCGTGATTCCACATCTTCAACAATTCACGTTAATTTGAAGAAACAATTACTGATATAAGATATTCTTCCACTCCACAGTGCTCAGTCTGCTCAACATTCATTTAGGCGACATGCAGAGACGAACTGTTAAGCTTATCAGTCAAGGTAATTGAGAACAGTGGTGTAGTATCAAAATAAGCAGTACCGGTACGTTCTAAAAACTCTGACCTGGATGACAAAAATCGCGCTGTTTTAAGGACGTCTTCAAAATTTTTCTTATTAATTTCTTACGAAAAAAAGCAGTGTTGGAACGGCGTTCCGGCTCCACTACACCCCTGATTGAGAACCATTGCGATGAACTTCTTTGAGGAGGATAAGCATAAAGACGATTCAGCAACAGAAATGCCTTCTTCACGAGCTAGGGTTTAAAAAAAGTAAAGAGAAGCCAAGAAATGAAGCAGAAACATATAAGTGTAACAAAGCATTTTAATAATAAGATTTATGTTAGCAAATGCTACAGAAGGTGTTTGAAATTTCGACCACGTTCTTTAAATATTCTTCACATTAGCGCTTCATGGAATTCCTCTAATATTTTGAAAGATTCCTGCCGCGTATCTCGAACCCCCAAAGCATATGCAAAGATGCGCGGAACAAGGTCTTCAACTGATTCAACGGATGTCTCATACACATTTGCTTACATATCATCTCAGAGGTCAAGGCTTGATAGGTACGAGATCTAGCGGGCCAATGGACCGCACCACTACGTCGTATTCAACGCTATCCATATATAACGTTTAAGTGTTTCCAGACTTCATTAATGAAAAAAGCAGAGGTCTCCATCATGTTGGAAGGCCAGTAAGCGGTGCAGCCACTGAGGAACATATTTTTCCTTTCGAAAATTGCGGCAGAAAGATCAAGTATCCTCTACTACCAGACGAGGACTACCAGAAGCATGAGGTAAGGTCTTATGAGGTGGCTTCCAACAATGCCAGCCCGGACATTTACAGTGAAACGGTTTTGGGCTGCACATGTGCAGTCTATTTCCTATACAACGCACTCTACAGCATGAAAAAGGGACTTCCGAACCTGGAAATGCTACTTTATTCTGAACAGGGCCTTCTTATCCAATGGGCTAATTGGGCTGTAACCCGGGGCGCAGGGAAAGACGGCAGAACTTGCAGCAGAAAGATCAACTATCATCTACTACCCAGACGAGGACTACCAGAAGCATGAGGTAAGGTCTAATGAAGTGGTCTCCAACTCTGCCAGCCCTAACATATACAGAGAAACGGTTTTGGGCTGCACATGTGCAGTCTATTTCCTATACAACGCACTCTACAGCATGAAAAGGGATTTCCAAACCTGGAAACGCTACTTTATTCTGAACAGGGCCATCTTATCCAATGGGCTAATTGGGCTGTAGCCCAGGGGCGCCATTGATCCAAAGGCGCCCAAAAATTTACAATACTAATTTTATTTTAATTTTGAACCAAAATATATATTTGAAAAAATTTTAATATGTTAAAAGCAAAGATATGATTTGGGGTTGTAACTAGACAGTCTTCGATTTTGTAATTTTGCATATGCATGTATATATCCTTCCAAAAAATATTCATACAGTGACAATCAGTGAGAAAAATCCTAAATTATGCGTGTAATAGAAGTTACCTACAATACAAATGCTTAGTTGTAAAATCCTGTTTTGAAAAAACGCTGATTTACAAAACTGTAAAGCGTTAATCAGGGAACGTGTTAACTTTTTATTTATTTTATTCTATCGTTGGGCACAGGCTCTCAAATTCTTAGTTAAGGTTCTAATGGGGCGCCAAATTACTCTAGCCCTAGATGGCCCTGATTCTGAATCGGGTTTGTGCTCCCTACCCCTCTAGTAAGTTTCTCGCACTGGTGGTGAATCATCCTGTATTTCCGTGTGTGTTGACTTTCTGTGTCAACAAATCTCATCTTTTGTGGTTTTTAGTTATTGGAATTTCAGTGGGCGAAACAATACAGTTTTGTTTCGCATACGAAAAAGCATTTGAAGGCAAGTTCTGAGGATTCAAGTCAGTAATTTCGTTCAGTGACAAAAAAAGGCCAAAATATAGCATGATTCTTGCAGTGGCGTAGCGAGGGTAAGTGACGCCCGGTACATAACAGGATTTTATCGCCCCCAGTCGCCATCAGTGACTAAACACGAATAAATGACGTCCGGAGCATGACGTTATTTTTCACCCCAGCTTCACATCTGGTTTAAAAAGTGAGAAAAACATATTGATTTTTTGCTTCCGTGGCTCCCCCTAAGACTGGCGCCCGGGCATCTATACCCCCTTGCCCCCCGGTCGCTACGTCACTGAGTTCATGATAATAAGGGATACTTAAAATATTTATAATATTAAGCCCGATAGTAAAACAATAGTTACAGCGTCATCTGTCGACAAATTTGTGTACCAAAAGAATTAATTTCATAAAAGGCGTAGGTAGCATTTGAAGTATCTCTTGTCAAAAATCTGTGCCACTTTGAACAGAAAGACGCTTGAAATAAGGCGATAATGTTTTTAAAACCTTGTTCGGGTTCTCTGTTTGCGGTAGAGAAAAGGATTAAAGACGCTCGAAACAAGGAGATAACATTTTTAAAACCTTGTTTGGATTCTCTATTTACGGCGGCGAAAAAGGATTAAGACACTGATTTTCAACTCGCGTCTCAATAAATTTAATGTTCTACGATATCAGTCAAAGGGTATGACGTCCAGTTATTTTCAGATATTTTCAATACTTGCATAATGTAACTTTAGTAAATAATATTTTAGGAGTCTGAGATGAAAACGACCAGACTGAGAATTATCGTCAGATAGTAGGACACATTTGAAAATGTAAAACTTAATTCACATTAGTTATTGGTTCTTTAATAAATCACCCTAATTGAATTTTTGTTGATTTTAACTATTAAAGAATTTTTTTTAAATCAAAAACAATATATCTGACCTCAAAACCAGACGAAAGTGAGTACAAAAATGATGATTTCCATGTTATTACAGTTTTGCATGTTCAATCTGATTTTGCATCAAGCCGTAACAACGTAAGTTTGTTAGAAATTCTCCTTTTACGTAGGGTTGCCATAATTGCTAAGCATTGATGCGGGACGTTTAAGTGCTAAATAAATAAACCATGAAAAAAGTGGGTAGGAAATGGTTTATTTTGCTATAATTAAACATGATTGATTTTTTTTTATCAACCTAATAAAATAAACACGTAGAGTAAATAATAAAATGATGCGAGGCTAATCCTTTTTAACCCAGTTATATTTTAAAGTTGATTTTATTTTCTTAATTATATCATTTTCTTGTTTCACATATTTATAAATTTCAGCGCAAGTCATTTTAAAATTATAATGAGAAATCAAAATTGCTTCAATTGTCTGCGCTGGCAACTTGTTACTTTCGTCTGACTACTAGGTTGACATTAGAGAAAACATTCTCTCCACATTTGCTTTGTGGGATGGAATGGCAAATACATATTCGCATAACTTTATTAGACGCACGCAGAGTGTAGGGAGAAAACGGGACAAATAGTACAACCCTATTTTTATAATTTGTTAGGGGTATAAGGTAGGGTAAGTCCTAATAGGCAACGAGATCTTTCTTTTCAGTTTTTGTGCTCTCCTGAAACGTTGGCATAATGTGACTTACGTTTATTTGGTTCTTAGGTACAGATATAAAAGCAGTGCATCCGCTGTTTCTTGCGATACAAATCGCACGAATGGTATTAAATTGTGCTCTTACGTGTTTATCCCTTTAAATTGAGAAAAATTGGTTTCAAGAATCCATAATATACGAGGGTAAGTCATTAAGTAAGTCACAAAAGACAAGAAAAAAATAATTTACCATGATAATCACTTGGAAACATTTTTATTTTTCAACATAATCTCCACCAATGTTGATGCACTTATCCCATAGTTTTACCAACGCCCCAATTCCAGCTGCATAAAATTCTTTGGGTTGCTGTCTCATCCACAGTAGGACTTCGTGTTGAATGTCGTCATCATCTGCAAAGTGATTGCCTCCAAGACGTTGTTTTAGAGGACCAAACAGATGAAAATCGCTTGGGGCTAAGTCTGGTTGTCCAGTGCTACAGCATCCACCTTACATCACAAACTTAGCCCCAAGCGATTTTCATCTGACGAAAGACGATAAGATGATGATGACATTCAACACAAAGTCCTACTGTGGATGAGACAGCAACCCAAAGAATTTTATGCAGCTGGAATTGGGGCGCTGATAAAATGATGGGATAAGTCCATCAACATTGGTGGAGATTATGTTGAAAAATAAAATTGTTTCCAAGTGATTATCATGATAAATTATTTTATTCTTATCTTTTGTGACTTACTTAATGACTTACCCTCGTACATAACAATGAATTATTATAAATTAAAGAATAAAAAGTAGAAAATAATAAAAACCAAAAATCTTACCTTTTGCTATATCAACAAAAGCTTGTTTTAAAACACATTTTGTGATTATTATTTAACTTGACTTGTTTCATGTTTCTAAAAATGGAATTTTGCAATTGATTTTTCACTCACTTCCTGGTATTCTAGAGTTCTGAAATTTTGTTCAATTGTGTGTTCCCGATGACAACACAATATTTTAATTTTTTCAGAACTAATTAATTAATTAATTGTTTAATACCATGTGAGAGACGCCGTCTGGTTGAGAATTTCAGAAAAAATTGGTTTCAAGATTCCATAATGTTTATCATAATAAATTTTGAAATGTATAAAAGACTAAGAAATAGGAAATAAATCCACTAACAGAAAAAAACAATTATAAATTGATGAATGCAAATCTTTAAGTAAAAGGAGCCTTTCGGTGTAAGGACGATTAAGGGAAAAATATTAAATATAAAATATATAAATATTCATTTCGAAAATTAAGTACGAAAAAGAAAGAAACCTTTTTAACAAAAACTGAACTATTCTAAATAGTTCTGTGTGCATGATTTAAAAGAAAGAAAGAAAACGAAGGACATATCATAATTCAATCCCATGAATCAACATGAAATAAAAAAAGAAAGGTCGCTAAAATAAACAAAAAAAAATGCCAAAAGATTATATTAGGGAAATAAATTAATTCTGGTATTGCTATTAAATCACTCAAATCAAAACAGTATCCCTGTGTATATGCTAATTTGTAAACCAACTGTCTGGTCTGAATCTCTGGCACGTAGCCAAACCAAAAACCACGCCCACATTCCTGAGCGTTACAGAAAGATTTGGCCAAATTTATTATAGATGAAAGAAAAAGCAAAACGCATATGCTTTTATATCGCATAGTTTTCAAGTTTTAATATACAAATCCTTAAAAGTTTTTAGTACCCTCAATCCTAACTAATAATACCTAATTAATTACTACTTTAAAGGTTTCGAATAAACGACATTTTTGGTCTCACCGTTTAGAGCATATATGTAAAGATTGCTTCGAGTTTTCATTCCAGAACATGCCATGGGAAAAACAAACTTGATAACGACAGATTTGTTTGGCATTGCACACTCATCCCAAATGATAAGTTTGCAATTTGTTGGACAATCGTTTTATCAGACCTTTTGCTTGTATTGTATATAGGATTCTCAGTGTGAGTTAAGTCCAGAGGTAACTGTAATGGAGATTGTACTGTGCTGTCACCATCCAAAAGTCTGATAGCGATTCTTGATGGAACAATGGCATAACATTATATTTATTAACTATATAACATTTAGATTGAATTTCATTAAGAATCAAATTAATTAAAAAATGTTGTTTCAGCTCCACGTGAGACTGAGGTTCACCGTACTCTTCAGCAATAAAATTCCGCATTACTTCATACGCTATTGGCTGATCTTCTGTTATAATAGTGGGGTTGTTCCCACCACATCTTGTAAAATATTCGCATCGTAGTTTGTAATATGTTACAAATCTCTGTTCAAAGCATCATGTGTTGACTTGTAGGCATGGTTAATACACGCAATAACAACACTTTCCCACTAATTGATGAACCTTTTGATATCAACTGCTACTAAAAACCAACAATTACAAAATTCAGCAACGCTCAAATAAATATTCACTACACAAGGGGGACACAACGTGAATAATTTTGGAAAATATTTTCGGTTGACTTTATATTTTTGTGAAAATGTATAAAATATGTGTTTGGTTCAAATTTTGTGATCTGCATTCACACCTTACTATATTAAAAGCCTTGGTATCCAATTTATAAGAAAGTAGTGGATAAAAGGGAAAAATAATCCTGAATTTTAGATACTACAAAGGTAAAAAGAGACCAAAAATTTGTAGTTAGAAAATGCAAAGTTAAAGAGAAATGAAAGTGGAATTGTCCAAAGAAAGCAAACTAATTTTAACATTAAACAAAAGCATGTGAAAGATTAAAAAGTGAAAAATGTTTAAAATGACAACAAACAAAAACGTTATAAATTGTTTCTGAAATAATTTTGAAAAGTAATTAAAAATCAAAGAAATAGTGGCACGGAAGTGAAACAGGTGTCGCTGAGAAGCTATCTTTTTTACTTTTAAGATGAATCAAAAATAATTTTTGCGTGATGATATGTTCTGAAGTTACTGCGGAAACACGATAAAAATTACCCTTTTTCTCCTGCTAGAAACTTTTGAACAGAGTAAGTTAATCCTTCCAGGTGCGAAGAAACAAGTGCACCAAATTTCTTTCTAGACAGATTCACAACAATATATTTGGATTTTGAGCTCTAATAATATGACAGAAATTGTTAATAGGGGAAAATAATGTTTGAAATATAGATATTAAGAAAGTCAAAAAGAGAGGCCATAAACCTGTAGTTAAAAAATGCAACGGTGTCCTTTTTTGTCCGTTATAAGTTTTAAAAAGTATGATTTTGAAGGTGGTGCGAGAAAATAGACAATGCAATAAAAACTTATATACGAACTATAATCTTATTCAATAATATAATTTTTAAAAAAAACCCAGTCGTTTCAAAGACATATAAGCTTTAAAAGTTTAAAAGTGCTAACATCTGTGACAAAATTAAGGCAAACTATAGGAGAAGTGGCAAAGATTTTTTTAAAAAAAGCAGCGTTTAGAGATAATTTACCGCGCGCGCATATTAAAAATTCGAAATTCTGCTTGCGAAAGCGAAAATGTCTAAAGAAAGCAATTTAACATTGGCAAAAGCACGCGAGTGGCAGATGTGATTAGGTTTATGATTACAACAAACGAAAGCATCGTTACAAATTGTGTTTAAATTCATTTTGAAAATTGATTATAAATGAGAAAAAAAGTAATACAGAAATGGAACAGGTGTCACTGAAAAGCTAATTTTTTTAAATTTTAAGAGGGTGTAAAGATAATTTCTGTATGTTTCTGATATGTTTCAAAGTTGTGGCAGAAAAACTTTAAACCTTTTAATCCCCTCTCCAACCCCCCTTTAGGTGGAGCTAGCAACTTTTTATTTGCGTAGTTAATCCTTCTAGGTGCTAAGGAGCATGTGTGACAAATTTCGCTCTATCCATAAAGAGGTGTGGTTTTGTATAAGGTTCAAACACCCAAACAGATATTGGATTATATATACAGGGTGTTCATTAATTATTGTCGGGGTTTCCGTACCTCATAACTTTCGAATAAAAAATATTACGCAAAAACCGATTACATATTCGTAAATTACAACTCAAAGAATTTTATTAATGATATTAAAAAGATTAATGAATTTGCACATGGCTGCCCTTCGTGGCTCGTAACACATCGAGACGAAATTCGATTTCCCTCCAAGGGTTCTCCAGCATTTGTGGGGTAACATTTTGGATAGCAGTAACAATTCTGCGCTTCAGTTCATCAAGGGAGGGCACAGGGGTCTTGTACACAATGTTCTTGACAATCTCGTCTCGTTGATTTTCGTGGACTGCGAGTAAACGTTTCTTGGATGCGATCAACATTTTCCTGCGAAGTGCTCGGTCTTCCCGCTCCCTTTCGGTGTAGAACGCTACCAGTTTCCTGAAATTGTGTTAACCAGCGTCTGATAGAATTATCCGAAGGAGGATCTTTCTTGTACGTGGTCCTGAAGCGACGTTGAGTAGTTATGACTGATTTAGTTTCGAAAAACCACAATACACACATTGCTTTTTCTTGCACGGTCGCCATTTTTATTTATGACGTCATAATTACCCAGATTGCAAATGCGCTAAGATCGCATTGTTGCCACGTAAAATTCTTTGAGTTGTAATTTACGAATACGTAATCGGTTTTTGCGTAATATTTTTTTTTCGAAAGTTATGAGGTACAGAAACCCCAACAATAATTAATGAACACCCTGTATATATAAGATCATGCTTTAATGATGGTGAGATGTAGTCCATTTTGGTCAGGGAAGAGATAATATTTAGCTTAATCTTCTTTTATTCAGTCATGGAGGATATTAGGTTATCTCTTCATGGGTAAAGGATTCAGTTTTTACTTAGCTCCATGACCAGTATTCAATAGGCTACGCCTGAGCGGCGTGCTGTTGTCAGCTTACATGCTTGAATCAAAAAGGGCAGATAGGAATGCACAGAAAGTTTAAGTACGCAGAGAAGGGAATTTCCCCGGAAAAGACTCGCGACTCGAAATGAAAGCCGTAGTGCGCTTATTACGATGGAAGTGGAAGTAATTAAAAATAAGGTGTCGTTAAAAATTATTTAAGAAAGTTAAAAATTTTAAATATCACATATATATATATATATATATATATATATTACCGTTAAAGCGTATAATTCAGTTATTTCATAGAATAACTAGGTATACAACTAGGTATTTCGTGAAATACCTAGTTATTCTATGAAATAACGGATTACACGCTTTAACTCTAACATACCTACACATCGAACTTAGAGCCAAGGAGTTTTATTCTCCTTCAATTACAAACGTTATTAAAACTTATTTTCTGCTTGTGTATTTTTGAAAACTTTTTTTTTATTATTTTGGATGTGGGTATTTCAACCCTTCAGAAATATCTTTTGCAGCATTACTAGTTTCTATCCTGACGAGTGACCACTGGTGCGAGGAAAACAAGCATTAAAAATTTGCGGTCCATTAAGCTAATCTCAGTTCCGCTGAATCGTTTCGAACCATTCAGGTCCACTCTCAGTAATATACCGCTATTTCTAACTTAGAATAGTACCGAAAATTCGTTCATTTTCTGAGAAATCACAAATCTGTACGTCAGAGGTAAACTATCTTAAGTAACAATTTTAACATTTTACGGGAGAACCAAAAGAAGTTCCAGAGCTCCATGTATTGCAATGCGCAATTTATTTTTGAGAGCGCTTATCTTTGTTCTTTTCGACCTACAGCAACGACACTTTGCCCACCCGGAGATGCTGTTGGCATAATGCAAATAAGATAAAAACATCAAACTCAGTGAAATTGGACTTAAGATAGTTTACCTCTGAGGTACAGAAATACTGTTTTCCATTGTTAAACTAAAGGAAAGGGTAGAATAATTCTTTATAGTTATATCAACTTTTCTTTAATTAGTTGCTTTACGAAATGACTCATAAATGTAGGAAGCACAACGGCAGAGGCGACCCGAGGCCCGGGCAAAACGGGCAACTGCCCGTGGTGCCTAAGTCCGAGGCGGCCCCAAAGAGGGAGCGTGAAGAAAAAAGCGTTTTAATATACTTGAAAAATAAAGTAAGGGAAAGGAGGGTAAGAGTACACAGGGATTTTTTCCCCTGTTGGCAACAGTGCAAGCAAAAGCAAGTGTGATCATATCAACATGTGTGTTTTCAGCTATCTCAAGTGACCGCCATAATTATTTTTAACCTTGCTGTCTTTCATTTATCAGGTAATATATGATTTCGTTATGTTAGCATGTAATTTTTCTGTGAAGAAATCTTAATTTTTTTTGTAAATAAAGGACTAATGCTTTCTTTCAAAGTAAATATGATTACGAGGTTTGTTCCCTTCCGAACAACGTGGCCATGTTAGAATTTAACTTTAGTGAATTCTACGGCCATCTATGGACGATTTAGAGAAGCAATACATCGGCGGCTAAGAGTACGCACAGACCAGATATGCGTTCTCTTATCCGTTCTGCAATTTGAAGCAGCCATTCCAATAAAACTTTGCATTTTATTTTATCATTATTATTTAAAAAAATGAGATTGGGATAATAATCTGAAGAGCTGTTGTCTGGAGAAAAAGTTTCCAGTCCATAGAAATCCAAATAATGAGGGAGCAATATGACTAGGCTGCGAACAAACATATGATGATGATTGGATCCAGTGTGGATTATGTAAGGAGTGGTGGCATGAGGAATATTCCAGTTACGAAGGCATAAGGCAGTTAGGAGCATTTGTATGCGACTACTGCTAAATTTTCAGGGTGCATAATCTTGGCCTCACGTCCTGCGTACTCTTACCCGCCACGTTGGGTAAGAGTACGTATTTGACATTTTTTTCTTGCGTTTCGTAATATATATATTTTTTAAAGCTAAAATTTTCATTTTTTGTACCCTTCTTCCTAAGTTAATAAACTATGATTCAGTATATTTTCGTGGCTCTGACTTTTCAATTCTCATTTTTATATCGAAAAATCCACTAGGTGCGTACTATTACCCTCCTTTCCCTTAATATATTTTTAAAATTTTTTGGTTATATCATTCAAGTTTCAATAAAACCACTATATAATCTTAAATGTAGCTGAAGTTTTGCTGGTAAAACATCCATATTTCTAAATAAAAGTTAGTGTGACATTTAGAATACAGACATTAAGAATTTTAAAAAAATACGTTGGTTAAGAGGCCATATTGTTGCTTGGTCCGGTTGCGAAAGCAACTTCTTCTGCACAACGGAAAAATTCCAGTCTGTCTCCTCAAAATCGAAAACATCTGTGCCATGAGAACTCCGCGATGTCGATACACAGTGCATTATGAGATCAAATCATGTTACCCAGTTTCGATTTCTACCGGGAATCGGATTTCTTTCTGCCAGTAGTATATGGACCAATGCAAAGTGCAACAAGAGTTCTTCTGGAAAGTTTCAGATGCCTCCAGTACAGACAGACTGTCTCTCAGTTTATTGTATTACAGAGTATTCTGCAGAAAGATTTGCTGCATAATTGTTTTTTCCTTCGTGGTTGTAATGCATTAAAGTCAGTACGTAATGCTTTTGTGCTTTTGATAATCATCTCTTTGATGTCTTAATATGAGAGGTAATGGAATCGTTTCAAGCTTATGTGATACAAATCAAGTGCGTTGCGCCATTTTAATTCTGGAATCCACTCCGCTTCTTGCAAGATGAAGAAAGATGTCGTCCTTTTTATATCAAAATGTAGTATGCCAAATTTGCCAAAACACTATATTAATGCAAAATATTTGTATAGGTCATCTACATCTGCTCTCAAATCGTGCGTGATATGTGATTGTTGCGTGTTGTCACAAAATGCAATATGTAGCTATTAGTTCCAGTTATTACATTAAAATTCGCATGTTTAGCTGTAACTGGTTTTTGACATATGATATTTTAATATATGACAGCGACGATGTGTCGTCACAGCTCAGCGTGAGGTAACTTCCAGTTAGATGTGGCACTGCATGCGCAGTTACGTTTGTCACGTGACTATGACGTCATGCATATTATTTCATTTCAAATTTTTCCAACTAGATGAAATGAGGCTCGAATTGACATTGGTAACAAACTTACCGATTTTGAAGACGTAATCTTCTTCCATGGGTCAACTTTATACTGTGATGTATTTTTACTTATTTTTATTTGAATGTTTCTGTATCTTCAGGCACTTGTATTTTTTTACGAGCACCGAGGTTGTCAAATATTCATTTTATGAATATCTTCACAAAAAAGTCAATGTTCAGTTTACCCCATATACCTATTTTGAATTGCTTTTTCTTTTAAAAATGCAGAGTTATTTTAGAAACAAGAAGGGATAACATAAGGTGTAAGGTATTGCTGTTTTTAATTAATTTTAACAATGCTAGCAATGTGACGAGTCTAAAATGAATAAGTTCAAGACTCCAGAAAAAAAGCACTTAAATATCAATGCGTATTTGCATTGCAAAAACGATTCATCGAATAAAATTGCGTATATCTTAATGTAATCGGATACATAGTCGAGCAGCATCGAAATTTTACTATTTCGAACTTTTACGTTTTTTTGGATAACCGAAATCTATCATTCACTGCAAATGAGCGGAATTCACGAATCCGTTATCCAAACGATTTTCCGTAACACAAAATCGTTTTAATCAGTGCCCTTATATTTTTCTATTTTAAATTTTTTTTAGACTTTAAATATTATTTTTACTGTCTCGTATGAGAAGTATACAAAGAGAAAGAACTGTAATCATCAAAATATTCGGCCTCGAGATTTTGATGAATCTCCCGCGTTTAGACCTCTCTGAGTCCGAAAAAAACAATTTTTGGAATTATATCTGTCTGTTCAAAAACGCAACAAGCTATACGGATGACATTCGGTACAAGGTCTTACATGAAAACTGTAGAAAGCCGTCTAAGGCAAGTCTGTTTGTCTGTCTGTGTGCATGCGAACACGGTAACTCAAACACGCAATTATATAGATGACATTTGACGTATGGTTTTATTATACAATTGTAGATATGTGTTATCTTTGAACTAAATCCGTCGAAGGCTTGACTGTCTTTCGATCTGTCTATTGCAGCGTATATGAAAACGATAACTGAAATGAGGAAACAACGAGGGAAATGAAATTTAGTAAGTGATCTAGAGCTGTGGCGCACAAACTTTCATTTCCGACCCCCTCACTTTGTGTAAAATTTTGTCACGACCCCTCTGGAGGTCTGATAACCTTAGTCGCGACCCCTCTGGAGGTCTGATAACCTTAGTCGCGACCTCTCTGGAGGTCTTATAACCTTAGTCGCAACCCCTCTGGAGGTCTGTTAACCTTGGTGGAGACCCCTTTGCCGGTCTCAACCACAATTTTTGAAGAAAAGCCTTATATTTTTTGTCAAATAAATTTCTTTGAATTTAGCGACCCACAAAAATTTTCCCACGACCCCTTTGGGAGTCGCGACCCACTGATCTAGAGGAAGTCAAAAATAATTTGGTCCAATTTTTGCAAGCAACTATCAGAAGTTCTACGAGACTGGAATCTTACAACTACCAAAAAGATGAAAAGCTGTATTGGACCAAAATGGTCACTATAATATTTAATAAAATATTTATATTGTATAAAAAATTATTTTTCATTTTCATGCACAGAAAGCAAAATTACTTTCTGAACAACCCGATAATAATTGTTTCTGCATTCAAAATTTACATTTATGTATAGGACAGAATTGACGACCTTTTTCTTCATGGTTAATTTCAAAACTAAATACATGATAGAAATTCTTTTTTGTAAAAATTCTAATTACATTTTTTTCGATGTGGAATCCCTATGCTGTTTTTTGTTTTCAGTTGAATGGCTCAAAACCGAATACATAGCTGTAGACACCGTATTTTTGTGAAACCTGTTCTTCCTTACTAATGCAGCTTCTTCTGGAAATAAATCGTCCTTTCGCTCCTCTGTAAACTGCACTCAATGGGAAAAGAACTTATTTCATTGCTAATTTGTCTTATTGCTTTGTTAGAGTGTGTTCTCCATTTCCTTTTGAAGTTTACCGCTTCTAAAAGAAACCAAAATAAGTGGCGACTTCGCAGAATGGAGAGAAAAGATGAAGAAACTTTGGTAATGAGAGACCAGTAACTAAAAAAGAAGAAAGAACAGCACAGAACCGTCAACAGAAGGTTTCGGTGAAGATTATATTAAGAACAACGATAAATATCAAATTCGGGCATCAGTCCTATTTGTGTTGATTGCACCACAGTCATTACGAGAAAAGGAATTTCAAATAATCAAAAGAATCTTATCTTAAGAATTGCAGGTCGGTGTCTGTAAAATAACATGCAAGGAGGAAAGTAATGAGTTCTTTAATTGCATAAATACTGTAAACGCCTCTTATTATGGACCTTAGACAAGTCAAAAACATTAACCAATAAACAAATATTTGAATAAAAGTTTTAAGATTTAAATGATGCGTTACTTAATATTAAAACTACTATCTATACTATCTCTTTAATGGAGTTGAATACTATAAACAGGTTTTTGGTATCCCTATGGGGTGTAATTATTCTAGTGCATTGGCAAACATATTTCTTCATTCAAATGAGAGGGAATTAATTAAAAATGAAATTATTTATGGTTTTCGTTTTATTGATTACCTTTTAGTGTTTAATTATGATAATTTTAATTCCATTTATAACTGCTATCCAGAAGAGCTTAAATTAAACAAAACCAATACAGAAATTAACAAATGCAATTTTTTAGATATGGAAATTGAAATATTAAATTCAGGTGTATCTGTCGGCTTATTTGATAAAAGGAAAGAATTTAATTTTAAGGCTCTAATACTTTGTAATTTTCATACAAATCTTCATTATAAAATTTTTAGGAATTCCATTTTTTCTCAAATTAATAGAATAAATAGCATATGTAACAACCATTCAAATTTAGTTAAAGCTTTAGATAATTTAAAGAATATTCTTAAAGACAACGGATTCCCAGATTCTTTCATTAATATTAATAGTTTTTTTAAAGGAGTATAAAAATATTTCTAATTAATATATTAATGGTTTTTTCTAATTTAATTTAATTTGCTATAACTGTTTAAATAATAGTTTTTTATTCTGATTAATTAGTTAGAATTTTTCTTCATAGATGGAGCTACGTGCTAGCTTCTAATTTTTTGTTGCTTCCGGTATATTTGGCGTCGCCTGGATTACATCTAAAATTTCGGCAGAGAGTGTTAGGTTTAACACTTTCTAGTACCTTTTGATTATTCTTTAAGGATTGTGCATTTTGATTTGTCAAAATGATTCTCATATTGATATTGGACAGGATTCAGGCCACAAAGGCTATACTTTTGATTTATAATCTTACCCTTGACAGAAAATCTTGTCTAATTTTGGAATCTTTATGGTGAGTGGTCTTTGATAAAGTTTACCATTCGATTCCTTATTCATTTCTTCCTTTTTGAACATTTTTTACTTTCGAAATTCATTTTTATGTGTTTTAAATATTATCGTTTCAAATTTCTGTTGATGCAATCACTTGAGGCTGTTGCTTTTGTACGCTAAAAGATGTATGGTCATCGTTTTTGTCTAAATCTGCTGTTTATTATCTATGCTTTTTTACTTAATTTTAATTTTGTTTAGTTTATCTATTTTTTGTTTCTGTATTATATTATAAATAGCTGCATTTGCGCCTTTATATATAATAATATGAATTTTTATTAATGTTTTATTAATTAATTTAATCAATTTATTAATTTGTCATTTTATAACAGTTACTTAATATTATTAATATTACCATTCTACGATTTAACGATTTATAAAGAATATGCTTATTAAATTCTCATTGTCGAACCACGTGCAATGCTTTCAACTGGGTCTTAAATTATTCTTACTACATTTTTTTATTTTAATTCAGCGTTTATAGATGCTACTTGGCACTATTAACTTTTCCATTCATTCCAATTTGTCAGCAGTTTCGGAAGCAGCCATTTGCCACAGGACTTTCCTCCTGAAATGATCTATTCTACATTTCTAGCCTTTTCTTCAAGAAAGGTATAAAATTGTAAGAAGGGCAGAGATGGGCCAAGGAACTTCGGACCACTTTCTGTCAAAGTCTGGCGTCGATGATTATTAATTGTACTTCAAGCGAAAGTTCAGAAGAGAGTAAGTTGTGAACTATTTTAACGAAATAAAACTTTTTCATACCACAGGAACAAGTTTTAAAAGTTTTCTTATTAAACTTTTACGACCCGAATCGCAGATCTTGAATTTTTTTTTTTTATTCAGGCGTTCTTTGTTACAGAAAATGAGATATTTTCTCACAAAAATAAATAGGAAAGAGGGAAACCGGCATGGTTCATGCAGTCAATTCTTAACGACAAATTTAGCTGTAAGAAAAGATTTCGGCTACACGCTGGGTTGTACTTCAAAAATCGGGCGCGTGCACGCATTGGTGTAGTGATAAAAAGAATACTACACTGAGCATGGTATTGATTTTCGAAACCTCTGGACATATTTCGTTTTAAAAAGTTATATAAACGCACTATTATTTTGTCTTCATGTCGCCCCTCAGCATCAACCGGGACATCTGTACGCTCCTTGTCGCCAGCCTTGTCGTGACGCTACTGTGTAGGTATCTTCACAGCTACATAATGAAAATTTTAGAAGAACTGAAATAATTATACACCGCGCCCTTGTCGAACGCAGGGGTTACGTCATCAATGCATTGTACTAAAGGCAAAATCGTGTTCCACAAAGTAAAATTTCCGCGGAAAAAATATGATAGATATATTTCAAATTAACAAAGAAAATATGTTCAATTTAAACAAACGTAAATACTGTTGCAATTAAAAGGGGGAAATGAAACAAATATAAACTGAAAGGATTTTTATTACTGCTTAATAAGTAGGTGCATAATACAATTATTATTTTTACTTTCTCGTATACGAAGTATGCTAAGAGAAAGTATTGTAATCGTCAAAAAATTCGAATTCGAGATTTTGACGAATCTCCACGTTTTAGACCTCCCTAAGTCCGAAAAACACAATTTTGGAATTATGTCTGTCTGTGAACACGATAACTCGAAAACTATTAGAGCTACGGGGATGAAATTTGGTATGTGGTCTTTAAACATAATTTGTAGATTTCTGTCAAATTTTGGACAAAATCCGTCAACGAGAAGTCTGTCAGTCTGTATGTCCATGGTTATGTGAACACTATAACTCAAAAACTTGAATAGCTAGATGGATAAAATTTGGTACACAGTTTTATCGTCATGAATATAGCTTCGTATACAATTTTGGGCCATATCCGTCAAAGGGTTGACTGTCTGTCGGTCTGTATAATCGCATGCTTGTATCTCATAAGCCCTTTGGTTTATATAAATAAAACTTGCTATCACGGATGCTAACATTAATTATAGATCTGTGCCCAATTTTCATCTCAATCGATTAAAAAACAGGTGTTCAAATTGCATATTTAGTTCAAAATGCACATTACGACTGTGTGTTGGCGAGCGTTTCGCTTATTTCACTCAAGTTAGTATAGTTGGCGTTTGACCTTGGCTGTCTACGAATTAAATTGTGGCGAGTCGCTCACACGCACTTCGGAAATTATGGCAACCCCCTGAACCTTAACTTCGTTCTGACATTCTCCAGATGGAAGGCATGGTGAAATCTTGCGTGATATCATTCTGTAGTAAGATTTCGTACTCAAAAACGTTAAATAAAGTTGTGGTACCTCAACGCGCGTAAAAATTAAAAACATGCGCATTTTTTTTTTGCAAAATATTAAGTTTTGGGGAATTCATGAATTTGGTATGTTTCATTTTAAATCACCATTCATAATTTTTTTTTCTCAAAATAACCAGGCCCTGGGTAAATACCCCAAGAATATTTACCTACCCACTGGGTGTTTACCCACCCCACATTACTGGTCGTATGCGAGAAAGTTTCGGGGAGGCCACTCCCGCTGGTTTTTAAAGTGGTGATTTTTACTTGGTACAATGTCGGACACGACTCTTTGAAAACTTTTGCGGTAAGGAGTGCAAAGCTTTTCATTGCCTGTCATGAAGTGTCCTCTTCTTTCTTCATTTGGGCCAATCTCCATTGCAAAATCAGACAATTCCTGTACCTTTTTTAACAATTTGTTTAACTTCGTCACTATCAATTTATCTTTTTCATTATCGCTGCTCTCACTGTCAGATGGTGTTACAAATTCATACAATTCTTCATTCGTCGTTTCTATATCGTCATTCTCGATTGA
>BGPR01020162.1:0-28216 GCA_013235015.1 Araneus ventricosus
ATAAACATGAAACAAAGAAAGTGAAATAAAAAAGTGCATTAAAAAATATAATGTAATATTTATTAAGCAGTATGCAGATTATTATCAGTGAATTTACTGAATAGACGCTAGAACGTTATCAGAATAGAAGCTAGTATAACTGAAACTAGGATCTTCGACCCTTACTTTTCTTATATTTCTTGAATATTTGTATTTTTAGTAGCATAACAGGATTAGTTTCTAAGAATAAGAAATGTACTTATGCTAACTCGATATTTCATTAAGCATAAAATAAATATATTTTCAGGAAATTGTTTAGGGTCAAGTATCAATAACCTTAGGGATACCAACCCTAAGCTAAGAATACTTGACCAGGGTTAGGGAAACTTGACCCTATATACATATTGTACCAAATTATTCGACACTTGTATACAGTGAAATTCAGATATTAGGGCTAAATTACGAATTGAAAAATGTCATTATTAAAAAAATATTAATGAAACTATTATCAAAAAAAACAAGCAACTATAAAAAAAAAACCGTGTTATTCATAGAATCTTTAATAAATTAAATTGGTCTAGTCATTAAATTAAATCTCAGTTATTAAATAAAATTAGTTCAAAATTTAATAAGTAATTAAAAAATATCGATTTAATTAAATGATAAAAATTACAGTGGAAAGGAACCTCAGCAACGTCATTAGGACGTTGAAGATTTCTCGGTTTTGGAAAACTAGAAAAAAAAATTGCATCAAAAAAATGAAAAACCAAAAATTGTTGCACAAAACTAGAAATTGAGTAGTTTAATAGACTTATACAATTTATAATATTTAAAGAAAAAAAGCAAAA
This sequence comes from Araneus ventricosus, assembly GCA_013235015.1. Classification (NCBI taxonomy): domain Eukaryota; kingdom Metazoa; phylum Arthropoda; class Arachnida; order Araneae; family Araneidae; genus Araneus; species Araneus ventricosus. Next base: position 828 of record BGPR01020162.1, read on the forward strand.
GAATAAAAATATATGTTTGGAGAAAATTTCAAATCAACAAAGAAAGACAAACTCAAAAAATGGCGAAACGTTAAATAAAAAACCAAACTATGACAAATTCCAGAAAAGATTTTTTATTAAAATAATAATAAATGAAAACTCTTCCCTCTCAAGCGAAGTAAAAAACAGAATAATAAATTTCAATTCTTCTAAAATCTTACTAAAATAATTATTTGTCATTACATGAAATTATAACATTAAAAAAGAAATTTTGATCCAATAAACAATAACTTACTGACAATCTCCATCGCACCAGAAAATTGATTCCAACCCTACAATGTGCTACGATCGGCTACAACTTCAAAGCTGCAGTAGCTGTTTGATAGGGACAAGTATCCCTAACTTGACTTTTTTAAATAATCTAAAAATTAAACCACTTAGAATTAAGATACTGCGTATATTAAATTATAGCTTAAAGTATGCTTAAAACTCAGAAATATTTTAATTCGTGATATCTTCAATATTAAACTTCCTATCCACTAAGGAACGAAAAAGTGAAAATTTACTTTTGGACCCCCAAAACATATTTACCTACACACCATTATGATGGCTATTCAAAATGGAATGAAAATACCCTCCAATGGACCATATGACCAAAGGTTAAATAAAACTGGCACATACAAATTATCAATTATCTCACAATCTGAGAAAATCTTGTAGTCTCAAGTATCTCTAGTTTCCCCTATATTAAAGGTGTCTAAACCACTATTTTTGAAGGAGCTTAGAGATTAAAGTAATTGAATTTCAGGAAACATCCTTGACTTCTGACCTATATGTTTTATTATGTTTATTAATGAATGTAAGTTTCTGCCGCTCTACTACGCCTATAAATTGTATTACCAAATGATTCGTCGCATTGTTAATAAAATAAATTCTACAGAACGGAAGCCTAATATACAATATTAATTCCATATTTGTCACTGACTTGCAGACATGATTCGTTGTTTTATTTTGCAACTGAAGATATATTTTAAATCATTACAGTTAAATTCACTTAATTCAAAGTAACATTAATTTTTATAACGAAATTCAAATTAAAAATTCTTTTGCTCAAATTGATAAATCCCTTATAAATGAGGATTATTAGAGATATTAAATACAAATTCAGTACCGAATTAAAATTATATATGATTTTATCGAAAATTTAAATTAAAATTACTTTTTAAGACCTAAGCAACCCTTCAGTTGTTAACAATTGTATCTTTTAATGGGGAATGTAATTCTACAATTTAAAATCAAATGCATGCATTATGGATATTTAAATGAATGTAACTTGAGAATATGAAAATACTGGCGGCGAAGCAGATTTTATTTTAATTATCAATTGATTATATAGAATTGATTGTAAAGAATATTTTATTGGGTAATAACTTGTGGCAATAATTTTGTTTCAGAATCCTTAGAAAAAGTTCAAATTATTGCTAAATAAATATTGTCTTGATGGAATGACTTTTTCTTCTGTGATTAAATTCCTAAAGACATACTTTTACATAGAATTGCAAATTTTTGCCTTTTCAGAATATTTACTACTGCGCCAAGTTTTGAAGCTTTTGTATGGAAAAGCAAGAAAGTCTAAGGATTTAACTAAATCCCACCAATTACGATCAAGTTGGATCTTCTGTACTAATCAACGTCAAGCATTCTTGCTCTGCTTCCAATGTGGAACTGCTACAGAATTGGATATTTATTATGGGCTTTTTATGGACTGTTCTTTTAGAGGATGTTACATATTTATATTTATTATTGTCATATTTGTTCCTTTTCTATGTAATTTATTGTTATTTTTCCGAAAATTTGGATACCGTTGTCGAATTACGTCTTCTGGTACGGGGCCTCATGTGGGTGTTGCTAGCATCCGTCTATGTCTACCCATTAAACCGGTAAGTGATCGCCATCGTCTTAGGTGCGGGGGTAGGGCATAATGTCTGCGTCCATGTCTTTATGCAATTTTAGCCACATATGTACTGAAAACTTATTTACATTAGCGTTACAAATATAAAACGAAGTGAAAACGTTTCAGAACCACTCTACGGTCTCGATCTAAAACACAAACATTTACTCTGTCATTTGATAAATCTTACAGATAATTCAATAATTGCTATACTTCACTGAATCAAATAACTTTCAATCTTTAACAAAAGAAAAAAATGTATTGGAAGAGAGCTAAATCTGTGAATCTTTCTTGGGAGAAATGCAATGAGATAGAGCACTGCGTTGTTTGCGACAAAATAGTTTACCGGATTCTGTGTTTGGTTCCATTTCATCAGATGCGTCTGAACTGAGATGATTTCATTACCGAATGGAGATGGAAATGAATAATACATAGGGTTTCACGGTATAGTGTATAGTGAAGGTGCCTCGGTTATTTTCTTACCTTCAATCAAATATGATTAAATAATATATGATTTGATCTCCTATGAAAATGATATTGAAATAAAATATTTTTATGCTGTTTGAGAAATTTGTATCCTGTAAAAATGTATAGCTGTGTGTATTTTCCAAGCTTTTTTTTGCTTTTGTTTTATAGAAAAATATCTACACATTTGTGTACACTGTAATATATATTATTGCTTTTTGTAATATATATTGTTGCTTTTTGTAATATATATTGTTTAGTTTTACAAATTTTAATCCGAAAATAGGGATGGAAATAAATTAAAGATTTTCTGTAAATACGGGTGGAATGTGCGGGCGCAGTACGTTTGTTATGTGATTATGATTTTATGTGAACTAGTTTTATTGTGGTTCTTTTTAAATTTTAATATTTGTTCAACCCTATAAATAATCTGTAAAAGGTTTTATAATATGAATTGTTTTGACTCAAATATTAAAATTATAATGCACATAAATTTGCCATTCTCACAGGAGTCGTAAAATAAAGAGATGGAGAACAGATGTACAAGCTTTCTATTTTAGGTTGCTCTCTACATAATGTTATTTTGTATCTTTGTAGATCGTTCTCTCCAAGAGTCGTTTAAATAATATTCTTAAAATAACCTAAACTAAAGCGAGTCAAAATTTAAGTCAAAAGTTCATGAGCCTTCATAAATTTGTGAAACCATTCAGACCTTTCAGGGTTTTTTTTCTAAAGCTAAAGAAAAGATCTATTTAGCTTCATCCATAAAAACAATGAAATGAAGACTGAATTTCAGTACATTTTCGAAAAAATATTATTAAAATGAAAGAAATTTATTAGTTATTTGGTGAAAAATTAATTAAATTATTTTAGTTTGACTTTTTATCTACTAAAGATAATAATTACTATATATACATACAGGGTGTCCACACTTATCGTGGTCCAATAGCTGATTTCTAAACTGTTAGAGATAGACATATAGTTCCAATTGTAAAAACGATTTAAATAAAAGGAAGAATTATAATATATGTTTTTGAGTGAATAAATATATTCCTGAAAAAGCTATGGAATATAACTTTTTATACAGTCCTCCGGTCCTATCAGTCATGTTTAGAAAAATATTTTTGACACTCTAACATTTTAAACAAAAAAGTTCCACACTTCTGCGGCTAAAACTGACCGAATCATGGAGCTGTGAATATCGTTGACTTCAACCACTTTACACCATTTCAACTCCCATCTTGAAGACGATCCGCCAATTAATGCACAGCACTTACTCCACGAGGCCGCTGATTGATTAAAAACCATGAAATTCAAATCTCCATCAATCGCTCAGTTTTAGTCGCAGAAGAGCAGGCCTTTTTTGTTTAGAATGTTAGAGTGCCAAATATATCTGATAGGACCGGGGGACCGTGTAAAAAGTTAGGATTCGTAACTTTTTCAGAAATATATTTAGTGACCCAGAAAGCATAAAATATAATTTTATCCTTTTTTTAAAGCATTTTTCCAATTCGAACTTTATGTCTATGTCTAACGGTTTAGAAATTAGCTATTGGACCACGATAAGTGTAGACATCCTGTATAATGATAGTCCGAGAGTTGATGTGTAGAGGCAGACGTATAAAGGTGGTAGTCGTTTAACTCCAAGACAATTTATTTGAATTTAGAAATATTATTTCATGTCGTTAAAATGATAAAACAAGATCTTTAAAAGTAGTGTCCACGCCATGACCATTGTTAGGATAGAGCGCGCAAAGGCAGGAAACAGTTAAATAGTAAATGAAGACGTTACAATATCAATGCATGAGTAGTATTTTCGAAAAGGGATTTCCCGAAAAATCTCTTGACTCTGGAAGTTTAAGTAGAATTCCATTTATCTAAGATTGAAGTAGAAATAAATCGTTTACAATTAAAAATTATGTGGTTTTAAAAAGGGTTTAATTTAAAAACGATTAAAAATTCTAAATTATTACATATATATAAGACAATCAATGGATTTTATAATGTAATGTAAGGGAAATTAATTTTACTTCCTGAGCTTATTCTACAAGCCTGTCGCTTACAAGCATTTATTATCATTCCTTCCAGCCACTATAAAGGCTTGTTCTATGCCAAGGTGACCTTTATATGACTTCAAAATGCATATTTATTATTTTCTCATTTCCTATCTACGAAATTTTGTAATGAGTATTTTATTAAATTATGCTTGAGAACTCAATTTTAAACTACTTAACTAGCTACTTTACTATCAGTAATCAAAATTTTAAAATTAATATTTTGATTAGGGTAGTGCATAATTAATAAAATTCTAACAAATTTCTCTTTAAAGTACACATAGTTAATTCTCTTAAAATGTCTATGCGTGTGTCAGAACATCTAACTTGTTTTCTGCAGATTATTAACTATTGTATCTAAAATGAGATTTATGAACGGCTGCGTCGAAAAATATGTTAATGAACTGGTAATGAATACATGTGGTATCTGTATAAGTCAATAGAGAAAAATAAACCGTATCTGTTATATGTGAAAGTGCTTAGAGAAAATTCTGAGGTTGGGAAAATCGAAACTTTTTCCCAACCTAAGAACTTAGGCGCGAAAACAAGCAATATGATATTTCGAAAGCAGCAGGATACCATTACGAAAAACACAATTCTTTTGCGTTTATATCAAAATATAACATTTTATATATGAAAATACGAAACAAAATAAACAAAACATATTAAAATGAAATTCAAAAACTAAAAATGTATTAATTAAACAAAATTCAAATTATAATCCTATAAACAAAAGTGCAATACACATGCAAAGAGCACATGTATAACAATTCTCTGAACTATATAACATTTACAATTATTGAAAAAGTCAAAACCACACAATAACAATAAAATTAGTAAATTAATTTCGACAATAAAATTAGTAGCTCTGCTTTGCTGCTGCTGAATTACCCAATCTAAATCAATTATATATATATTATTGAATTAAACCAAACGAACTCAGATGAGAAATAAAGATGATAAACATGAATATTTCACATAGACAAATATCGCAATATATTCTTTCAGTTTTTGTATCTGTAAATGGATGGAAGTCCGCCAAATGATAAATAATGATATGAATTATAATCAATTTCACCACAAAATGCATCTTCCAACACTAATAACATGTGAAAAAAATTTATGAATTATTATTAAATGTTTTAACTGTTCTAATGTGGGCACAAAATATATGGTAAATTTAATTTAAAAAAATAGTTTTTACTGGTAGCCATTTTAATTTTACTGGATGTATTAGAAACAAATAAATTTGGGTTAACTTTTGGTTAAGATAAGGTAACAAAACCAAGTGTCTTAGATGATACAATCTGCTTTTTACTGGTAATCACGAAAGAAATATAAAATGAAATTGTATCTTTACGTATCATGAATTAAAATTGCTTTACAAATTTGTAGCTGTTGGAGGTATTTTAGAATTATTCCACGCACTATTTTAAAAAGAAAAGGGCCAACCGCATGAGCACGTGAGTTATTGCAAGAACGTGAGAAACTTTAAAATACAAGTACTCAGCAAAATTTGTTTATATTAACTTTTGTTGAATTATGTTATGTCACTCACTTTAAATTGTTCATTTTTCTTTAAAATATGTTATTATGATTTAAATAGCTTTACAATTGTGGTGCACATTTGTTGTACAGTTACGATATGATGTTTAACATTTAGACATGGAATATGATAATTATCACTAAATTTCTGCATTGCTTGGAATAATGAAGAATTGCCATCGTCTACTAGAAATATTTTATTATCTCAACTGAAAAATACAGATGAAATGTTCATTAGCCTTGTGGCGAACTGTGGGTTCATACCATTTTACTGACCAACAGTGCTCCTGTAACTAGTTTTTCTAGCTCTACAGTCGCCGCCTTAGTCTTGGTATCTTTCATTTCCACCATTGGACTATGAAATAAAATCAACTTATACACAGATTCTCTTTCGGTGCTTGAAGTACTCAACACTTTTAAAACAAGTAAACAAAAAATTCTTGCAATTAAAAACGACATCTTAGAAATGAGCAAAGAAAAATCCATTACACTCCACTCACACTGGAATTCAGGGGAATGAAACAGCTGATAGTTATGCTAAAAAAGCTACAACGAGACCTAACATTGAAAAAATTCCAAAGAAATCCTTTAAACAATTAAAAAAATGCAGTTTCCAATGTGCAAATACAGATTTGGCAAGAGCGTTGGGCTTCGTCCACAACAAAAAACGGCAGACATACAGAAAAACTAATACCGGCGGTTTCAATTCATACGAAAAAATTTAGTCATTTTATTGTACAATTTTTGAGTGGACACGGTAGATTCCCAGCGTACTTTGTACGGTTTGGGAGGAGCTTGAACATCAAATGCCCTTGTGGCGCCGTGGGAGATACTTTACACTACGTTCACCCATTCACGGAAAAGTATGCAAAAAAACTTATTTATGATAAAGACAATCTGTCCACAATTTTAAACAGAGAGGAAAATTTAGATCTCCTTCATTCTATTTATCAGGTGGTTAATAACCTCGTTCCACAGGTTTAGTCCTGTTTTTTCTCTTTTTTTCTGCTTCTCAATTTCTGTTAGAATTTAGAGCCGACCAAGTCTACGGCAGCATGAAACCACGTCATCTAAAGTGTCTTGCACATTTTGGTGACCCTCCGGATGGAAGCATCGATGTACGGGAAAGTGTATATATGTATATATATATATATAAAGAAAATATAGTGCGAGAACATCTCACGGGCCCTCAGCATTATCCTGACAATGGACTCGTCTCCGGGACCAGGGGCGAGGTGTCCCGTAATCAAGAAGAAGAAGAAGTCTTGGTATCTGTCATATGTAAATAAATATTCATTTGATAACGATAACCAGCTGTTCATGCTCACGTTTAACATCAATTGTATTTATAGGTATCTTGTGCACCAGTGTATTGGTTAATCACAGAAAATTATGATGGAATAAAATTGTATGTAAACCACTCAAGATGTGCCCGTCATACTTTCAGGAAGCATAATAACATGATATAGAATCTGTAGGCTAATCTCCAAAAGGTAACGTCTGCACTCTCTCAATTTTTCACGATTCATCATATTTTTAAAGCATGCACGACTGAAGAATTCTATTAACGTAAAGAAATTGATAAATCAACAACAAACTTACAATTGATGCATTATACTACCAAGTGAATGAAATGTATGCTATAATGACTGAAACTGATTACTTATCAGTAATTTTGTTACTAACTTGCGCATTTACACACGCTTTTATTTAAACTGACTTGTTTCATGCTTGTGAAGAAAGAATTTCGTAACAGATTTTTCACTTAAGCCTTGATCTACTAGAGGCCCAAAATTTTATACAATTGTGTGTTCTAGATGATAATACGCTTTTTTAATTATTTTAGAAATTAGTCGATTAACTGATAAGTTTTCTAACCATCTGGAAGTGAATTTTAGAAAACAAAATTGCAGTAATAATTATAATAATAGATTACGAAATATATTAAAAACTAAAAAATAATAATAATATTTTTTAAAAAATGTGCTTTTGTTGGAGTTCTAAGAAGTAGTAATTTTTTTATGAAATGCATGGTCGTCAGAACACAATCGTAAAAGCGTAAACTCTGAAAACATTAACATAAATATATTAAGCCACAATGAATATCAGAAAATGAAAATTCCTAAACTCATTAAAAACTAAAACATATTACAAATATGATTAAAATTCCAATTTGCTTAGAGTATTGCAGATGGCACTTATATCATTTTGTTCAGATGCTCATGTGGGATTCGATTTCAAATAGGAATTGCCAGCAAAAATATGAATACTTATTAGAACCAGCAACAAAATGATGAATTGAACACATTAAAAAAATTCCTATACTAAATTTCAATAAAAACCGCTAAGTTAAACAATCGAATAAAACTGGCGTATACACCTCAAGAACGAGAATAAAATTAAATAGGACCAAACGTGGGTAATGTCCAACAATAAGACTGTGGCAACCAAATGTGATTTAGTTTATTATTTATTAGGAAAGACTTTTACAAACTCGCAACTGAAATTCTAAAACATTTAAAAATGGGTTGACTAAGAATTGATTGAAAATTAAGAATTTTATCAACAAAATTTCACACTGAATCTTTCATTATATACTTAAATTATCATGTAGAAATACAAGTACATATTGCTGGTGTCATCTATCTGCAAAGTACAATATTTCAAGTTGTTGCTAAAAATATTTTCTAGTTTTTAGAGCACTTATAAAAGAGTGTTTTTAATTTATTTTTTATTTAGAGAAAGCACTTCAAAACTAATAAACCGTATTTTTTCATAAACGTTTTATAAAGTTCCCTTAGTCTAAACATCTCTAATGCAAATTACTACAAAAAGTTATTTCTGCAAAATTTTGCAGATATATTACATAATAAAGAATGAAATGGGAAAAAATTATTTATTGGAAATCTCAATAAATGTTAGCAGTTCATTATTACTTTCTTTCCTGAATTACTTTCCACTTAATTACTTTCCTGAATTGAAATATCTTAGAATTTTCTTAACCACGCCTAAAAGAATAATTGTTATTCAGTTAGAATTCTAAGTAATTATTTACTGTAAACGCATTCCCATTGAAGATTTGAACAGAAATAATGCCTTTTCACGAATACACTGCCTGTCCCAATCTGTAACGTAAACATTTATTCCGTCCTTTGATAACCTTAATAGATAATTCAATAGTTACGATGCTTTACTGTAGTAAAAAAGAACAAGAATCTGAGAACTGTGAGGCTTTTATGGTTGGAAAATCTGATGAGATAGAACAGTACGTTGTTTGCTACAAAATCTTCTTTTGTCAGGTTGTGTGTTTGCTTCCATATCATCAGAAGTTCCTGGGCTGAGGTTATTTCATTATCGAATGCAGATGGGTCTGAATAATTCAAGAGGTTATATGTAATCATTTGTGGAGAAGGTGCGTCTGTTATATACTTGTTAAAACAATCAAATGAGATTAAATCTTTTAATTGCTTTTTTCAAATGTGGAAAAGGACTGAAGAAGCTTTTGCACTGTTTGGATAAGAAATTCTTCATTTTGAGCAATATGCTTGGAAAGTAAAAATAGAGTTAATCTTTACCTTTCAAACCTATTGTTTAAAATTATTTGATTATATCTAATGTTTTCTAAAAGTATTTCTGCAATGAACTACAAATGACTTCTTTTCCTTGTATTAGCAACTTAAAAGTTTTTACAGTAAGCCTAATTATCAGCAATTAAGCTTATGATACCGTTTTATCAACAATTAGGCTTATAATATTGTTATTTAAGAAAATTTTCTTACACAAAAACGTTTCAACCATTACTCCAAGAAACTGGAATTATGAATTGAAATTGGGCCTAAGCTATGTTTACTGTGCTTATAAACTTTACTAGTATATTCCAATTTCCTACTGCATTTGTAAAGATTAATTCGAATTTTGAGAAGAAAAGATAAAAATGGAATGCTGATTTACATGCTATTTAGATTAGTCTATTTTTATACACCATTAAATGTATCTATCTCTCTATACATAACGCTAAGGTACGTGGCACAGAAAAGAGATTAATTTCTCTTTTGGCGATGACAATGATGGGTTTGGTTACAAAACAAAACCTGTAGTCTCCTCCATGTTAGGCATAACTTCATAGTCAAAGCCTGTTACTACATTCGTTCTGGTTTTAAAATAAATTTCTCTAAGAAAAATGAGTATAAAATGAAGAATTCACAATATGTCTTACAATAAAACGATACTTTGGATGGAATTATTCAAAATAGATGAGTTGGACATGAATCAAATTTCCTTAGGTGAGCCAGAGAACGTTTGCATCAACGTCAAAATAATTTAAGTCAGAGAAGAGAAACTCGTAGCAATTGACAAACTGAGGTGAATATCATTGAACTTACTATTGTGAAAATTGTACATTTGTTACTTTTCTGTTACACGCACATCACTTGGCGATTTTTTTTGAATTGGCGAATTTTATTGGAGCACAGAATCGTAGGTTTGGCTCTAGAACTATCAGGAAAATCTTGGTATGCGTATAACTGAGCTCATATGCTCTGCGCAAGATCAGCTAGTATGATTTAATTTAGTTAAATTTTCATGCAAGTAGTTAAGTAATGAAATGAAAATGATTTCATTAAGATTCTTTAAGATTCTTTTTGTTGTTTCTTTGTTAGATATAGCTTGAAACTTTTCTCAATCTCTGGAGAACTATGTTTTTTTTGACGTTTTACGTGTAAGGAACATTTTAAACTGAAATGAACAAGAGTATGAAAAATAACGAATGAAGATTCAGTATGAGTTGTATTTCCTCCAAAATTAAATAGCGTTGTTTTGAAGCTAAAAAAATGTACCATTTTGTATAGTATAGAAATAATAAATTCTTACTTATTATTATATGGATAAAAACTCGAGAAGGAATTAGAAGACATTAGTTTCAGAAATAACGTAAATTAAAATTTGTTTTCAAGCGATTTCTAATATCTGTGACATAGAAAACTATTTTACAATCAATTTTATTTACTTCCTGACCATCAACAGACAAAAATCCGAATAAAATATTTATTATAACACGAATGTCATGACCTTGTGACAGAAAATAAGACGAGTAGTTGCAAAGAAAAATAGTTAGAATTACACTATTACTGAATTATTGATATCGTTGCCTTGGATTAGATCTAGACCAAATCCAAAATTTCTATTTTACAGCTGAACTAAATAAAAGCTTCAATTTACTCCCAGTTCTTTTACATACAAAAGGATGAAAATATGAAACGAGTGCCAACGAAAGAAGAGCTAATATGTATTTATTGGGGCTTTAACCACTCTGACTGAATCACATATTGCATACGGAGAAGGACACAGTCATTAAAGTCACACGTAGCATTTAAGTGAATATGAAACCACTCATTAAGGAGAAAGCTTCCAATTCCCAAGAAGTAATTGCAGTCGGAATTGGAACATAAACTGTCGGCTCAAATTATTTCCGCAAATGGTCAATACCTTTCAAGTCAGATAACAGAAAGATCCTTACAGTTACCCTATTTCATAGTAATGCTCTTTGAATCATGTTTAAACGGACCCAGAAGAGTGGATACGATTGTTTTCGTTCAGGGAGAGTTCAAAAAGAAATATATGATTTTCAGGAATGCTGCTGGGCATTGATTCTTCCTAGAGCATAAATTTTGGACCAAAATCGATCCAAGGTATCGCTCTCCATATTAAATTGAAATCAACTTGATGCTTCACATCCAGTAAAAGGCAACTAAAGTTCAGCGTTCTCAAACGGTAATTTTTCTGGGTAGTCTGAAATATAATATATACCGATTTATTAGGCCGCAAAAGCCTTGTCGTTAGTGCTACTAGGTCAACCTCAGACAGATTATACCACTGCTATTGGTTGGCAGCAATCCACGATATTGCCAAAGATTTATAATTATCACTGTACCATAAATATTCATAGAATGGAATTCACCTTTGACTGTTTTGATTGAAGTGGAGCCCAGGAGATGATTCTTAATTTCGCATGTTATCTGTAACTGTGAGGGCCTCTTTCGGGCCAGTATGCTTTTTATCTTTTATATTTATTAATCTGTTTTGTGTTTCGTCCACTTCTGCGCTTTGAAGAAACTTTCTTATTGTCTTTCATATACACTGGATGATACTGTTCTCTATGCACACTTCAACTCCGGTTAAAAATGCTCCATCGATCATGTCTCTCTGGGAATCTGTCAACATCTCTCAGATAGTAGGTTGGGTGCATGCAACAGTTATGTCAATTGTTGAAAGACTGATACCTACCTTTCATGATCACTGTATGGCAGACTTTTTAAATTGGATGCCTCCACTGCATTTCAGGTGCGAAATGCAGCATACCTTTTTATAAGTGTTTTGTCTTAATCTGTATTCAAGAGGTATAGTTTTAAAACATATTAAAATTAAATTTTATATTTCGAAACACTACTTCTTCATATCAAATCTGAATTTTTTAAAAATATTAAATTTATGGATTTGACAAGTGTTCCACTCTGTCGTTATGTGTAGGAGGAAATTGTTGGAAAATGCCTCTTTGATGAATACTGGACTTAAATGACTATGTTACCCAAAAATTTATGGACTCTAAAAACAGTATACATGATACCAGTTAAAACTGAAAACTCGTTTTCTCAGAACTGATTGTCTTATGGTTCTGATCCAAGCCAGTGATATAAAAGTCATTTATAAAGTCTATGCTAATTAACCTTTTCACTTCTGATGCTTCAATAAAGATGCAACGCAGAAGAATCAAGTTGAAAATAATTTGGAATGCTATAGGGTATATTAAGCTAGTGCAGTTAGTTATTGCATATATATTATGTAAGTTATACAATGTGTTATCTTCAGGCGTATTGTGACAATGCACGGTGACGTAATCCTGAACATGTTAAGAAAATTAATACGCTTGTGAACATAATTTAAATTTAATTCCCTTTAACAAATATATTGCAGTGGGAGGAGGGATTTAAAAATAAGGATTGCTATGTTTCATTTAGCTCTTGCTGCTACCATATGATCTATGAAAATTCGTTTGGTGTCATTATCTAGTTAAGTGGTCATACGAAAATTAAATTTTGAGTTGTTTTTGGATGTAAAGCATATTAAAACTATTCCACTTTTTATCTATTGCATAGTTATAAGCTTCAATATATTTTTTATTGAAAAACGAACAATCAGATATTTATTGTAACATTAAATAATTCAAATGGTTTTAGTATTTACATGGGATTTTTGTCTAATTTAAATACTCATTCCTTAATTGACACAGTCTAATTTATTAAGATCGTTATACTTTTCGTTTGGGATAAAGAGATATCTCAAATAACGATCTCAAAATAGCTTTGAGTCTATAAATAAAGTTTAATGTGGGTATAAAGCTTAATTAATGAATCCATTAAACATGAGGGTTAAAAGTATTTAGTATCAAACGCAGAACTCGATTACAGTTGTAGCGAAATTCATCGAAATCTTAATTACTTTTCATGGTAAGAGGAAACCTATAAATAGTTATTAATCCCCTAAACAAGTTTGACTTTTGTTTTCGGAAATCAAATCTGCAGTCTAAAGTTCTCTTTAAATGGAAAAGTCTGTTTAAATGAAATGCTTCGAATAAATCCATCTAAGTGTATTTCAGACTAGTTAAGTGAATTTAATTACAAGAATTATTTTCAAGTTGAAAACAAAGACATAAATAATGGCATTTAAGTGAATGTACTATGTGAGAGTCTAAGATTACTTGAAATGAAAAAAGACATAATTAAATATGATTTATTCATGATCTTGTAGTGATCAAATATTTATTAGTATTTCTAAAAGGATGCTATAGATAGTTTCTTGGTATTGGTCGTTTCTTATTTTATTTAATGCTTTGTGTTTGATGAGAAAGAAAAATAAAATATCCAATAAATTAAACTTATTTAATATTAGAAAATTAATCAATAAATTGCGGTGTTTTCATGCTCACATAAATGCGCAAACCAGCAAAAGGGTTTTTTTCGCAATTTCTTTTACTTCTCATGTGAATCACAAGTATCTTAATTTTCTAAAAAAGAAAATATCATTTTTTAGCATTTCTTTATAGCTTCAACATTTTTTTTCGTCAGAATACTGTATTTAAATTATTAAATTTTGAGTCAATCGACGAATCAACGAATATTAGAAAATATTAGAAAAAGAATACCATTATTGACAAATACTGAACCCAAAAAACTTAACTTTATATATTCTTATCTATCTCACAAAAGATGAATTCAAAAGATTTGTTATGCGATTTCTGAATGAATTCCCTTGAAGGTCAATTTCAGGTTTATGCTTTTATTCCATGATAATGGATAATTTTGGTAAATTAAAAAGGATTTATGACTCGTTCTATCATTCATATATTTTTGCACCGAATTTTGGATCAGATTTCTTCAAATTATACGTCTATGTTTATCTCGAAAACAGCAATGATTATTTGTAAGAGACGTTCAGTGTGCCTGATTGAGTTTCATACTTTTCTCCGTTGTAAACAGAAGCTGGCGTTGTGGTAGATAAACCAAAAAACTGTAATTTTCTAAAACACCAAAACAAATTATTTTCAGTTGGTTCCTTGAGAAATACTCCATTGCTGCTTTAAAATATTTGACTGTCTTTTTTAAAATGTTTCAAACAATTCATCATATTTTATAACACTTCTTTGAGGTATTTGTCTACGTGCGAAACTCATTCCTCGAGCGAATCACATTTTATTATTGCTTAAGATATAAGCCTATTCCTTTAAAATAACAAACCTGTTTTTATTTTATTTTTATGATGTCCAGAAGAGTAACTAGAGATATTTGATTCTAACTTATCGTTTTAAATTTTATTTTTAACTGCTAAGACAATGAATCCATTTTCACTATATTAATACAAATTTTTCAAGATTGAATGTTTCTTTTTATTTCAAATCATTTTAAAAATAACGGACTATTATACTTATTAATTTCTAAGTTATTCGTGACATTGTTCCAAATTTAAGTATTGTCGTATATTGTTTTTCCTTTCGCTGTAATTACTCACAATGAAGGCATGAACAGCTATAATATTCCGTCCATTGACCCGTTCAATCCAGGTCAGCTAACATGCTCCTCCATATCTGATGAATGAAGAAATATTTAAATTATTCGATACTTATTGAATGTTAGATCATGTCAAATAAGAATTAAGATCAGAAAAACAACGCGAAAAAAGTTCCAGTAATTAAAGTTTAAAATTATGCTGAAAAAATAGAAGGAATAACCCACAAAACTAAGATATGTTTCTTCCTTGTGTGAACTATAAACAAAAGCTTTATTTTCATTTTTCTACAAATGTGGTTTTTCAAAACTTTTCTTTATCGAAACACAATGAATCTAATTCTTTTTAAAATATTTGTATGAAATCGGGCATATTTGTTACAAGGGTCGTTTTTTTCAAACTTCGATGGACCATAAAAAAAGACAACAGTAGAGGACAAAATTAATTAAAGAAATATTTTTAATTAAAATATTAATTATTTTTATGCATAAAATAATTATTCATTCAAATCATACTTGAATTATAGTTAACATCCATCCTAATGTTCATTTCCTGTAAACGTTCCTTATGTGAAAAATTGCTTGCTTTAAAATCAAACTGTTTGCTAGGATGAACCCTACACATATGTTGGAATTTTATTTAAATGGATTTCAGTATGCTATATCAACGTGCTGTTTGGATGTTATAAATATACGCTGTGAAAGGTCTTCGTGGAGACATACTTAGATTCCTGGCTAGATTATGAAGACAACTCCTTACTTGGCATTTCACTCTCTAGCCTTCCTAACAATACTGGAGGAACTTAGGGCTATGCATAAGATTTAGAAACATGGCCCAGATAGCAATTTTAGTTTGTAGAAAGATTGCAGCAATCTTGCTCTGCAAGTCCGCAGCAAGTTTGACCTCCTTAACAGTGGACTTATGAAAGCAAGAAAGATGCATTATAATGCATCTTATAAGAGCAGAAGTTAAATCTTCCCACCTCTTACCCTTGGTATCTTTTGAAAAGATGCGATCAACTTTCCCACTTAAAATTTGTGGATATTTTTCAAAATAATCCAACATAATTTCGAATTGGGAAGCAAATGTACGTTTCTCCATAGTTCCTTTGGCGATTCAAAACTCGAACTGAATCTGAAACCATAAACAAAAATATCGCAGACGATCGCTTGATTTGATGCGCGCGCAGCAGAAATACGTCACTTCCTGGCTTAAAGCGAGATGTTCGAAACGAGGTACGAGAATCAGACCCCTTCTTTCGGTCGAGAAAAAGCCATTAACGTCCCGCGGTCGAAAGGCGAAACGCTCCGAACCCAACCGGGGTACGAGAATAGACCTGTAAGACATCACTCGTCGATCCTACAGAAAGCTTGTCGCATCAAACTCATGGAAAAATTATAGCAAAAACAGAGTACTCAGACGAACCTTGGATCTGAACCCCCGATAACTCGCTTCGTAACCTGTCATCTTAGCCACTCAGGCAGCGGGACCTTGATTACCGAAAACAGATTGCGTTAATACATCGTGGATATACAAATTTTGTTTTAAATTGTCTTCTTGATTTCATTAATTTTTTTTAACTTTTGAGTTGAGAATATGATTTGAAGTCAAAGAGAGAGCGACTTTCGCTAATAACTACGTTTTGCTAGTGGAATAAATTATGAAATTAGGGTAGTAAAGTAATTACTTTTAAAAATATTACTTTCAAAAGTAATTACCTTTAAAAATATGGGACACAAAGGAAGTTATTATTTTCAACAAACATTGGCTGTTTTTTAAGTTTAATTTCAACATTAAGAAAGTCGATATATAGTTTTCTTTAAAGTGCGAGTTCTTTATCTAATAAAAAGATGGAAAGTTTTTCAAAAATAATTTTTTTAATAAAAAGACCTAGTTAGTTTTTAAAAACTTATCATTGATTTATTGAATTAAAAAAAAAGGACGGTCTAGGAGGTGCTATTAAAAAATCGAATGTTTTCTCAAACAGAGACAAAGATTAAAACCAAACATATACAACTGTATCCAGGTCGTGGTGTGTAAGTCTGACGTTTTAACTTTGCAGCAAACTTGTTTTGCAATCGTGGTGTGTAAGTGTGACGTATCAACGATGCAGCAAACTTGTTTTGCAATCGTGGTGTGTAAGTGTGACGTATCAACTATGCAGCAAACTTGTTTTGAAAGTGTGGTTGACGATTATGCTATCTTACTTTACAGGAGATTTGTTGAAAATTTGTCACGTCAAATTTTCCATAACAAGATATTATAAAAAAAATCAAACCTGCTTCAAATGTGCATGCTATCTAGGGGAGGTTCGTGTTGTTATTTT
Source organism: Araneus ventricosus (assembly GCA_013235015.1). Taxonomy (NCBI): domain Eukaryota; kingdom Metazoa; phylum Arthropoda; class Arachnida; order Araneae; family Araneidae; genus Araneus; species Araneus ventricosus. The sequence goes on from BGPR01020162.1 coordinate 18,205, forward strand.
TCAAATTCGTAATACTAGTCTAACGGTATCGAGAGTAGTATTACGAACCACCAGCATGGTGAAGACAAAAACCAGTCCACAGCCTGCATTAAATTTTTTGGAAAATGAGAGAAAAAGTGATGCTTCGAAACGTCTGGTTGCAGGAGACAGTTTATGACCTAAAAAGATCAATCTTATGATTTAAAATAGAACTCAATCGTAAAAATATTCTCAAAATATTTTTAACCACTTCAGAGTTCCCATGTAATTAATCATACACAATGAGAAAATTATCAGCAGAAGTCTAACAATTACTGCTTAAATGTAGAAATTCAAATACTGTTTACTTTTTATTAAAAAGCAAAGCAGTACGTTAGCAAAAAATAGCTTAAAACAATAAGCAATTTTGAGATTTAATTTAAAAGTTTGCAATTTTGCTCACAGTTATAATGTTGAATTTGACTGACAAATTTAATCCCTCTTTAAAAACTAGTATTAATTAGACTCAATTTCCACGAAAGTGAATTAAACGAAACAAAGTTATCCTCCCACAGAGAATATGATTAAAGACAGGCGGTAGCCTCTGTATATCTCCAAATAAAATGAATGACTTGCCAGCTCGGAGTAGCTCGACAACTTTGTAATTCATCGGATTTCCCGACAGAAATTAGCGGCCTAATTAAGGCGTCCATCATGTTGCAGAATTAATTTTTCCCTGGAGGACGTCAGCGGCAGTTTTGAATCTTCAAGATAAGAATGAACCTTTCGATGTATGCACAATTAAATCGTCAATCATTGATAAGACCACGAAAATAAAGATGTGAATTCCTAATATGCATTTCAAGTAAAGATAAAGATATTTAGTATGTAATTAGAAATAATTAGAAACAAACTCCACGACAATAAATGCAATCAGACGAAGTCATCCTCCCTCAGAGTGTGTGATTAAAGACTGGAGGTAATTTCCACAGATCTTCAAATAAAATGAATGATTTGCTTTTCCGGAGTAATTCGATAACTTTGTAATTCATCCGATTTCATGACAGAAGTTAGAAATCTGATTAAGGCGTCCGCCATGTTGCAGAATTATATTTTCCCCAGAGGACATCAGTAGCAGTTTTGAATTTACAAGAGAAGAAAGATCGTTTCGACTGTTAAATCGACAATCAATGAAGAGAACACGAAACTAAGGATAAGATATCCTAATATCTATTTCAATAAAATTGAATATTGAGAAATTTAAAATTTAGAAATTTGTATGTTAAGTATTTAATTTTATAAAGGTCTGTTATATTATTTTATCCGCGTGAAGTGACTATCTTAAAATGTTTGTTTCCGATTACGGTTGAAATTTGGTGGTTTTATTTCCTTCTGAAACGGAGAAAATGAAAAATGTCACTTCCGTTGTCATATTCTTATGCTTTTAACTTTATAGAGAATTTCAATTTTTTATTGTTACGTTGAAAATATAAAAACTGAATATTAATATGAATTTTATATCTTCTTCGGCAGGTATTTCTTGAAGTTTAAATAATACCAAATCATTCATAAACACATGCAGGTTTTTTCTTTAAGATTCTGTAACTGAAAATTAATAAGAATTTGAGAAGGCTACGTATTCATTCGATAAGTTTATCAGATCCGTTCTGATGGTAATATTTTTTCTTCTGTGAACAATTCTTCATATTTCGGCATCAAATATGATCTCATTTCCTTAAATCGATTCATTAAATACCAATACAGAAAGCTGAACGGTTATCATTCATACTAAGATTGTGTCCTATACAATTCGTTTTTACATTTTGATACAGAACTTGGTTTTATACTTAATAGAATGGCTCTATAGATTTTAAAATATTTTTTTACTTTAAGATTTTAGAGGTTTTACTTTATTTATTGTAACTGAGCATATTGGACAATATTTGACTAAGCTTTTTAAGGTATCTGTATACTTCGGAATGTGGTTTTTTAAATTCTGGTCATAGAAACAGTATTTTTGAATGACATTTATGATAAAACTTAATAAATAATGCAAAAAGATTTTTGATTTAAATATTTTTTTAAATATTTGAAAAAACTTACCGTTTTTTGCACTCAGTTTTACATTATTTCAATCACTCTCGATAAATAGAAATTAGTCAATCCTTTATTCTCTCTTGTATATACAATTAAATAAGTATTGCCTACGGGTTGATCTAAAAGCTTGTTACAATGTCTCACTTTCTAATTATTTGAGTTTTATTGTAACATTTAAATTATTTAAATTATGAAATTTTAAATTATTACTATTTTTTTTAGAATTTTTGTCTTTCCTTCAATCTTAAACGCTAAATAATTTTAAATTTGGTGAATATTAAGCAGGTATTTTAATCCATTCCTTAGAGGATAAAAGAAAGGTCGAGGGAAGTTTTTTTTCAACCTCTGATTGAACCGCAAAACAGACAGACAGGTTGCAGGATTTCGGTATTAGCTTTCTTCAAGCAAAAAGTTGGTTTAAGAAAAACGATGAATGCACGTGTTTCTTGTCAGACATTACAACGACTGTGAAGAGCCATTCTGACTTCTGGATTTGTCCTCTTTCATGATAACGCCCGCCCTTAAAGTACTGTTGCAACCTATCAGCTTCTGGAGAAGTTTAAATGGGATGTGTCTGATCACGCAGGGTATAGACCCAACTTAGCGACGAGTGATTTTCATCTCTTCCACAAATTGAAGAACTGGTTAGGAGACCAAAGCTTCAAGAAAAACGAGGAAATTCAAAGCAAAGTTAAGGCTCATCTCACATCACTGGCGGCAATGTTCTTCGAAGAGAGGATCGGAAACCTGGTCTACAGATATGACAAATGCCAGAATCTTCACAGCGGTTATGTCGAAAAGTAACCATGTCTGTTCATTTAATTTTAAATAATGGAAGAAATAAAAATGAAAGATACGCAGCGAGGACAGAACCGTTGACAAAGCAGACAGTAGGCAAGCGCGCTGAAACCCGAGACATTTGGCTGCTAATCGCTGGTGATCACTTACTGGTATATAAGCTATGCCCGATGTTTGAGGGCTATTTTCTCCGAATTGACTGCTCATTTTGCTTTATTAGATTAATGGGTGAACACCCTAAAGGTATGCTAATAATATGCCAAGTTTCATACCGAACTGAATTTCCCAAGTCGTGCCCTCTCCTTGTAAGGCTGATTATACACCTGGCTTAATTGATAAGTAAATGCAAGTAATGCCCCAAGGTAAAGTGGTAATTGATATGCAACCACCTCCACGCAGCGAGTACTTGGTGTTTTTACAAACCAGCAAAGAATTGTATATACTTATAAGTTATAAAAATATAGATTAGCATTTATGGCATAATTCATAGTTTATACTTAAAGAGAATTGTTTATTTCCCTTTAATTATAAACTATGAATTCGAAAGAGAATTGTTTATTTTCGGTAGCTAGGTCAGTGAGTAACCAATGCCTTTGGAAATAATTGCCTCCAAAATTATGAAAAATATACGATTTTTTCTAAAAAACTTAAAATTTTGAGGCTTTCGCGGTGAATTAAGATGAAATACAAAAATCTGAAAAAATCCAGCAGTGATATATTAGTCAATAGACAACTTTTGCCATCTAGTGCTATTTGATAGAATAACTTTTGATTGTTTTTCACTCCACCCTAATGCACATCTAAGCTATCTGATTTTGAATGCAATATTTATTTTCTTTATTAAATTTGAAAAACACATAATTTCATTTATTAAAACAATTTTTTTGTCCTGCAAGACATGTTCAGTTTAGGAACATAAATCTTATCTGTGACTTTAACTTAAATTTTTTTGATTTGCCTGAAAGTTAAAAATACGGCAAACGATCTGAAAAAACAATAGCAATTGCAATGTAGATTTCTGAACAGGGTATTACAATTATTTCAGATGGAAGTCTATTAATAAATTTTGACGAAAAAATGACGAAACTACATATACAGAACCATTTATATTTCCCTCTTACATGAACTGGAACTCCATTAATGTTAGTGCTTTTGAAACTACGGTTCCTAGAAAAGCTTTTAATCTCTTTACAAGCTGTCAATTGCAGATCCCATGTCTGAGTGGGAGTTTTTTAAAAATAAGCCATTTAAAAGGTTATTTTTGTAGCATTTAGCAAGAGACAAATTTTTATAGAGTTGTGGGTTTAATATTCGATAAGCTAGATGGAATAAAGAAATAAAAACAGAATAAAATGCAAACTTGATACTGAAGAACAAACTCATTTCATTAAATATAGAGTAGAGAGAGATCATATGCTTGGGTTTGTTGTGTTTCGTATGTTTCTTGTTTACGAGTAGTGTGCAATTAATTTCTTTATAATAAATAAACAATTACAAAGTTGAACTTCATATAAAAATCTTTTAAAATGCCATATGGTGTGATAACTCATAAATAGAAAAACTGAAACTTAACAATAATTGTATTCTCTGCTACTTTCGGAAATGCTGTTTTCTTGTAAAATATTTGAGTGAGAAAGAAGTAATTATATGAAAAAACTGATGCACCCAATACCATTTATTATAGTTACGAAGTATCTTTATCAAACTATTGAATTTTTCTCTTTTTGATACAATCGGAAAGAAAATCAGTTATCGAAAGCATTTGGAGTTTTAAAAATCTCTGATTAAATAGACTTTACAGAAAAGTTTCGTTTAAAGTTTACTTAGAATCAAAATAATTTGCATAAAATTAGCAGATATTTTATGCATCATATTTACTCTGAAATCATTAACACATTCAAAAAATATCTACATATTTTTAAAACAGTGTTAAAATAGTCCTTTTAATAAGTTAAACTTTTATTTTCATCATTTTTTAAATTTAATATACATGCGTCTCCGCTATATGTCGTTATTGATATATTTATATCTTATTACAGTAACGGACTTCATGAGTCTATATGTAAAATGGATAATTTCTAGAATACTTTGAAACAAACTTAGACGAATTACTAATGAGTTTTGAACTTAATAATGGACTGTAATATATTCATCTATTCTAATGAAAAATAAAAATGATTGAAGATTTCGAGTTTGTTGGTGATAATATAAGATATTCTTATTACAGCGTTCTTCCTTTTAATTTTTCTTCTGTAAATTAAGTGACTTGGATGTCATGTATATTATCGGTTTGAACCTTATGTCGGACGCATTCGACGTGACAGACATAGCTCGGGCGCTTTCGTTCCCACTTTCAGGAAAGGTACAATTCTGTCCTACTTAGTAGTTTAATTTCTTTAGCTGATGTTTAGCCTTCCCTAGTCAATTGAGTTTCAGGCAACGTGAAGTGTAGATATCGCCATATTGATCTCAAAGGCATATTGCGCCCGAACTCGCCACACGTATAACTGTTCATAATAACTGTTTTTTTTTTTATCAAGGATGCTTTTTTCACTCCTTTATTGATTTTATCACACACAATTTTATTCTACTCCTTTATTGATTTTATCATACACAATTTATGGATGGGGAAAACTATTGCCCTCGAAATTTGTTTCAGTCAAAGGAACGAAACATTACACCTACATGTTTGGTTTGACATTTTCCTTACGGGAGATTGTACCAGAAAATATTTTACCTTTGAATGCGGATCGGTATAACTGCTGTACAGACACAAGTGAGGATTTCACTCCCCGCATTCAACGCAGTTATTCTGATTTAATTCCCCGTAGTCTAAAGATTAAGTGATGGATAGATTTTCCGAAAGTGAAGAGGTGCATGGTTCTCGTGTCTTCGCTTCATAATGACTTTTTATAAAACGATATCCCCTTTTTTTTCTTTTAACCCTTTCCGCGAAGGTCAGTAATTACTCTTAGAATGCTAAAATTAAAATTAATTGGCATTAGCAATATTAATTGCGAGATTATTTACCTGTGTCTGCGGATGGCGGCCGAACTCGCCGGTGTGAATACTGTGTCCGACGGAGGATTAACGAGCGATTATTGCGTCTAATCAGTTGCTATTATAGCAACTACCAAAGCATATCATAGATCACGGAATGGTCAAGAAATCTACTTCACTTTACTTTTGAAAAATCTCAATGCATTTACACTAATATTCTGTAGTAATTTCATATGATGACCACATTAATGTCCAATGTAAAGTAGATTCTAATAAATTATAAAAGATGATATTTACTAAACAGGTGGCATTTCGTATGATGACCAAAGGAATGTCCGTTGAAAAGTAGACACTTATTAATTATAAAAAGCACATTATACTAAACAAGTGTCATTCCTATGGCATTTTTATTATGGAAAGCAGATTGAAATTGTGGTAACTGAATACATTTTATAGAAGGTGATATGATATTTTGAATGAAATATAAAAACAAACAATAAAAGCCTGATAGGTCTGGCACAACCTGGATAATGTTGAAAATGTCAAATCATGCTTGTCAAGCTGTCTATTCACTAAAGGATCTTATGAGACTTGAAATGTCTACACTACGTACATCAATACGATCTCAAGAATATGTATAGAATGGGAAGTAGTGACGACAGTCTCATTGTGACATTTGATACCAAAAATGATCGTAGAAATATACAAAGTGACAGCATCACTTGGAGCACTGATTTTTATTATTTTAATAATGTTTCAAAAGTTTCTGAAGCAAAACGCTCTCTTTACTTATTCTGACCAGGCTGTAGAAGTTCAATTTCATCACATATATGAATATTGAAGAACCGTGTCACATTGAACTCTACTTATTCCGCAAATTTTGCATTGTTCATAATGCATTTAAACATATTTTTGTGAGTCATTTCAATCTGTGTATTTCTTATAAATTTTTCCAGAAGCACGTATATTGTATACTGTATCGCCATCTTTGTATGAACATTGTTATTATCCGTAAATATTGATTGTTTGATACATCTTAGATTTAAAACTAGGTGATATTTATGTGTCACCATCGGGCTATCGGATGGTGATATACAGAGGGTGTTCGCTCATTTTTAGAACGATTTCGTTTCTCTGTAGGGGAAATTAGTTTGCTTGGAAAAATTTATTTTCACAACAATTACATTTTCGAAGTTATAATTCATCATTTGCAACATAAAATTTTTGCGTGCATACAAAATGGTGCTTTTAAAAAAGCGATGGATGGAAAGCTATGTTTTTACTCTTTCCAAAGAGAGAGGGGGAAGAGAGATTCCGGAATGGGTTCAGGCCTTAGAGGAAATTAATATTAAAATCAGACCTTAAAATTTTTTCCCTCTAAAGAAAACCTATTCTAGTTTTGAATCTGCATGGATGAATGACCTCTAATGAAAGTTTATGACAGAAGAAACACACTTAATTGAAGAAAAAGCGCATGGATTTGTTTTTAGATTATTTTTTTCTCTTTTAAACATTTATTTTTAAGTTTCAGATAATTCAAAATTATATTTTCCGCAAATGAATTCTTTCACAAAGAAGAAAATCTAATATATCTAATTAGGTACTTGCTTTTTTTAAAAATTATATATGAAATGATACATTTTAATAGGATTCGTAGATTTTACAAATATAATTACACTAGAATGTGGGTATTGGTGTTAAATCATGTAAAAGAGCTGAATAATTGTGCAAAGAGATCAATATTTCAGTATGTTTTATATAAAGGTCAAAATTTATACGACTTTATAAAAAAAGTCATAACGTATTCGTAAATTCTTTACTACTTACATAAATCTTGTTATATTTTTGTCTTAAAGTCGTCTCTTATTCTAGGTTTACATTTTGAAGAAAGAGTTCCATTACCCACCGGGGAGAAGCCTTTCCTTTTTCATTTGTTCTTTATCTCTTCTAAGATAAAAAGATATCTTACATGAAGAAAATCATATCTTTTATTTCAAAGTAAGTTTAAGAGTCACTATACTTTGAAAAGTTTTGAAAATAAGTCTTTCAGATGTCATACTTGAGATTATCTAAACTTTTTTACTCTACCTGATTATGACATGCTATTTATTCTCGAGCAAGAACGGATGAATGATCACATATTTAATAGAATTTCTTTCTAGGGAAAAAAATTCAGTTCACCTCCTCTCGAAAATAAGAACTGCAGCTTTGTAATATCTGGAAAAAAATACAAATTCTTATCATAATTGGATATTTTTTGAAAAATTCCATTTATTTATAGACTTTTTCAGAAAATATATTATTTATTTTATTTCAGTCATTTTACTCTTCTACAGGTATTTCCCAAGAAAATATGAGGATATAATTATAATGATATGAATAATTTTGAAAGATAGATTTAATAGACAAAGGGAAAATATTCATATAAGGACAAAAATGGAAACAAGAAGAATTGTGATTTAGAATCAAGTCTCCAGTTTCATGTATTAGTACATTCTTTTATTCTTATAACATGCTACTTAGGTGAATAGAAGAAATGGAAGGCAAATAATTTTCGGTTACTTTCGAAGAATTTGACCTTTGTCAACATTATATAAGTGGAAAGTTACTTGTCCCTGGGAACGCACACGACTAATGTTGTATAATACAATCCTCTATTCATATACAAATTTAAAATGTAACCTTAGGTAAAAACTTTAGCAGGATTCTTATTGGGATTTAGTGCATGCAGGTACATTAAATGTTACTGCAACTCAAATCCAGTTCAAAGTGTTCATGGAGTATTTTTTGATGCTTAACAATTTTTGGATATGAGATGGCGTTTATCTGTATGGACCGTAACCGTCAGACCATAGAACCAAGCGTAAAACTAAGTATTGGATTTCTTTTTGCGACAACATGGTTTTCTCCTGCCAAAGATTGTCAACAAAGTTGACATACAACGACTTGTTATAACATTTTCGGTGAAACTTAGAAAAACAATCAGATTAGTAGCGAAATATTAAGAGTTATTTATGGAAATATAACAAAGAAGCGAACAGCTCTTTTTAAACATTACAGCGATCGCCGTGAAGACTGAAAGGATGATGCAAGATCAGGAAAACGGTCGATATCAAGATAGAAAATATATCTAAAAAAGACAAAATAACAATAATAAAAGCAATTTATCTGGTGCGCGCAAATGTAGCATCATCCAGGAAAAATTGTGAAGTACAAAGATATAAATAATAATTAAGAGAAGTTTTAACTGTGATAGAGGTAAAAAATAATAATATTAACAGAAAAAGGAATGAAAAAAACAAAGAGGAAGAAGAATCTGATGGATGATATCATCAGAGGCATCCATCCATGCAGATTCAAAATTAGAATAGCTTCTCTGTCGAGGAAAAACGACTTTAAGTTCGAAATATTTAAATATTCCTCTGATGCCTGAATCCACTCCGGAAAAAATTGGAGACAAAAGAAGGAAGGAAAAATATTTATCCGCAAAGAAGAAATTCAAAACAGTATTTAAAACATAGTCTGGAAAAAAAGGCTTAAAATATCTTACCCATTTGTTGTGGAATGAAAAACGACGCTCTAAAGTGAACTTTGTTCATAGGTGTGCGCACCTATCACCATATAGTGAGGGATACACTAACTAAAAACCTATGAATTTTTGCTGTTGTTTTTAAAATATTTTTATAGTTTTTATTTTGTTTTTTAGAACTTTAATTTTTTAAATTGTTTTTATGTATTTTATAATTTTTAGTTACATTTTTTATTTTTATAATTAAAAGAAATTTGCAGGGTAGCCTTTACTAAAATCTCAGAAGGGGTGGTATGAGTATTATAGCCATTTCCAGTACAATGGAGAATTTAAGAAGTAAAATATTAATTAAATAAAACCTAAGAAAGTTTTAAAAATATCCAATTCTTTATTTTAAAGAAATATCCAGGTTAGCCGTTTAACTTTAAATTAATATTTAAATCGTCAAGGGCCATTACACTAGCAGAAAGGTTGTTGCAAATATTTTTGGTTCTTTTGATTTGAGAGTGGATGGTATTTTTTATGACTTTTAGGCTGAGGTTAGTTTGATAATGACAAAGAGAAATAGCCGTAAATTATTGTCATTTCTATTGTCATAGATGCCAACTGAACCCCTGAATCTAAAATTCC
>BGPR01020163.1:0-28212 GCA_013235015.1 Araneus ventricosus
ATATATTTCTTTAAAAAGTTATTTATTTAATTCCATTTCAAACTATTCTCTTTTAAACGAAAAAGCAATAGATGATAGATACATTAAACGCACTTAAATTTATGATTTGACTGTTGGAATTTAGTAGGCAATATATGCCATTTTGTCTAAAATCATATTCAAATTACGTCACTTCTTTCATTTTCCCAGCTTACTTTGATTCTGAATCAAACAGAAACAAAGACTTTTGTTAAATTAAATTTTTGAGCAACTAATATTATTGTCGTACTTTTTTTCACAGATTTTCTTGAAAAAGTGTTGAATAAACCATCTCTACCTGCTCAAACATCCACAGCTAACTTCACACCCGAAGCAAGTCCTTCATCTGTTTCGAATGCCGTGTTCTCATCCCTTAGACTTCAACCAGTGAGAAGTCACTATGCTTACCAAACTCTTCCTCATTCGACCCCTAGGGCCTTTGTTGTAGTTCCCACTCCAACATTTTATAATACACCCATTTTCTCGAATTTCTTACCTAATCCTGTTCGTTTCTCCCCAAGACGTATTATTTATAAGAAATGATTGAATCAAGAAATGTTATATTATTGTACTGGTGATTATTGACTCAAGAAATGCTGTTTTATTGTAGTGTCAACAATTGAATCAAGAAATGCCATCATTGTAACGATATTATTGAATCAAGAAATGTTATATTATTGTACTGGTGATGATTGACTCATCGAAATACTGTATTATTGTAGTGTTAACAATTGAATCAAGAAATGTCATCATTGTAATGGTATGATTGGATTAAGAAATGTTATATTATTGTACTGGTGATTATTGACTCAAGAAATACAGTATTATTGTAGTATTAACAATTAAATCAAGAAGTGTCATCATTGTAGTAGTATGATCGAATCAAGAACTGTTATATTACTGTAGCTGTAACGATTTATTCAAGAAATATTATATTATTGCGCCCTTATGTAAAATTTAAGCATCCATATTCAAACCGCTTTAATTTAAAAATACTATAAGCACAAGAAAGCCAAATTTGTCTGGTATGCATTTCAGAACATGGGAAAAAGAATGATGCAAGAAAAGTTCCATGAATGATGGAAAACAGGCGAGCAATTCCTATTATAAAAATTATTCAATTATGTAAAATTTAAATCATAATCATGCTGCATATTTATTACAATAAATATGAACAGCTCTCAGAAATTATCAAATGTCAATTTTATTAATTTGTATGAAGATAATTAAGGTAACGAGTTCTAATGTACAAGATTTATCTTTTTTGCCAGATGTTTCTTCAATTTTTTTTCTCCATTCTTTTTCTAATGTTCTGATATATCTACTTGTTCCTTAAAAGTTTATCCCAAATGCCAACAAGTTAAAAAGCACTGTTTGTATTAAAACACAAGCCGTCCGTTATCATTTGGATAAGTAAAACATGAATTGTGTATTACTATGGTAATAAGTAAAGTATACGTAATTAAAACGAGATTTCAGTTATTAAGCATACAACGTTAATGGTGGCCGCATGACTGCATTGTAGAAAGTTTCAATATCACTCTCTGCGCAATATTCCTAACCTGTTAACCAGTTAAAAACTTCAGTAAGCTATTCAAATTCATAACAGTTGTGACGAAATTTGTTTAGGGACAAATAAATCCAATGAATAATGTGGGAGAATATTTCAATTTAATGCAATTAATTAAATTCTGTTGGGAAATTTTTAATGCCAAAATTGTTTTTAATGCCGAATTTTTTATTATTTAAATAAAACAAAATTTAAATGGTTCGTTTCCTTCACACCGAAGTGTAACGAAAACAGCTGAATAATAATAATAATAAAAAACCCACTTTAACTCTTCAAAACTAGCTTCGAAAGAGTGAATCAGATTGTAAGCCATTTATTTTCATGACGGAATAGTTTTAAATTACGACTGCAGATGTGTAAACTTGCATTGTTTTAACCATATGTTTAAGAAAAGGGAGCAAAAACAGGAAGTGGATGTGTGAAATTCAAATAAATATCTAGGTTACTTGAATGTAAATATGAAAAAAAGTGAGCAATGAACAGTGATGGAAATAAATATTTTTGTTTTTATTTTTCCGAAGTTTTGCTCTGTTTAATTTCGGTTCTATATTAATTAACATTTTCCGCTTATCTTTCTTCTCATTTTAACGTAGGACTACTTTCCTCCCATTGGGGTCTCAGGAAGGAAATTGATTCACACGCCAAAACGCCACAAAACTTGGTATGGGATATCCTCTATATCTCGGTAACTGCAAATGTTAAAAACATAACTAATGACTTATTTTAGAGATAAATGGTAACAACAGAAGTTACAAAAAAATTCAAAATCGGAATTGTAGTTCGGCGACTGCTCAGTCGCATAGTTGGGGAAAAATACACATGAATTGGTGACGCGATCCTCTATATCTCGATAACTACATATGTTAAAAACATAACTAATGTCTTATTTTAGAGATAAAGGGTAACAACAGAAGTTACAAAAAAAACTTACTTAAACTTAAAAACTTACGAGATATTTCGAGAAACAAGAGAGTCACGCGAGTAAAGTAGTCCTACGCCTTTAACATCAGCGGCTGTTTCAAAAGAGAGCCACCAAAACATTTTCTTTTAATACTCTGAAGTCGATTCGTCAAATTACAGCAAAGATTAGGTGACGCTTCTTTAAGAATTCGGTGCTTAATTAGTAAATATACTATTCAGCTGATTTTTTAGAAAAATATATTTTACAATAAATATAATGTTTGAACCGGCTAATTTTTAAAAATAAGTGATTAAATTCAAAATTTTTTATATGTAATTATAAACCAGATTTATGACAATGCTGATTTGATTGCGGCAATCAGTCTTTCCTAATTTAATACTAATTTTGGGCTTACAGTATTGTATTCTTTTAGCAATAAATATGTCATATTTGCATGCCAGATATTTCCGAAATAAGTGCGTATTGAAAACTTATCCTTTCAATGCATGGAAATTTTCATGAACTGAAAAATACACAATATTTTGAAAGGATTAGCACGATTAATTTTATTATTTGTTAAGGCCGTTTACAAATTCTTTTGTTTAATGAACTCACTGCCAAAATGCGCAATAGAAACATTGTTTATTGAAATTCTGATTTGACTTTTATTCTTAACCATTTACTTGATAGTCTTTGAAAAATCATTTAAGAACATAAAATTTACCAAGACCAGTCATATATGGATGAAAGTCGAAAGTATGGCATCCTCTGTTCATCAGTTCTACCATGGAGCATCTAGGTAGCACCTGAGGTCCAGACATCCAGGCAGCACCTTTTGCTTCTATATGGGGGGAGTTGGGGTAGATTGATACGCGGGAACATTGATACAGTCCATAAATTTGGAAATAGGAATGGCTCAAGATATTCACATCCCTTCATATATATGCCACTGTAACTCTTAGCACAGGATATATTTTTCGGCCATGTTGAATCAAAAGTTAATTTACAAATGAATCAAACCTCTAATGTTCCCGTCAAAGCAAATTTTACTCTAAGTACGTATTGTGTGATTTCTTTAACTAGTTACGTTTTCCTGCCAGGGAATCTACTCCAAAAATAGGGGAAAACATTTATTTTTCTTAGCTATATTACGTTTTGAGGTTTCTAAGCGTTGTTTTTGATCAACCAGTTTTATGCAAAAAAGGCTGTTGGGCAGATTGATACAATTGTTTCCGGGGCACATTGATACGCCTTTTCTGTGTGTATCAATGTGCCTCAAAAGCGACTACTTTAAAAATCGTCTTCACAAATGGGAAAAAAGTAGAAATGAACTATCTAAGAGAAACACGCAATTAAGTATTTGTTTAAACAATGAAAACGGTTTGAATTTCATTGCAAAAATGAAAAGTATTGTTGTAAATTAAGTTTAAAGTATTTTTTAAAGAATTTATAAAAATTGGAGAAAAATTGTACGGAAACTTAATATCATCGAACAGATAATTTTTTGCATTTCCAGCTAGTGTGAAAATTATTTTTCTGCTATATTATTTTCGAAAATCATCAAGGAAGAAACCTAAAATTTCCCTTAATTTTTAATTAATTAATTTTTCAAAAACGGCTTCTCTCCCTCCAAAGTATTTTAAAACCCACACACAGAAATTTTCCTTTATAATTTGAAGAGATAAATTACTTTCTGAGGCAGTATTGTTTCATTTTTCTGGTCTCATTGAAAATGTTGAATTTTAATTAAAATAAAAGTTTGTTACTTTGTTAAACTTTTAGACATTGTTTTGGAATGCAAAGTTTATTGATGAAACATTTTTTTTTTATCTCACACCAAATAATCATCATTATTTTCGATATTTCGTGCTTGTGTATCAATGTACCCCTGGTATGGGGTAGATTGATACAAATCCATTTTTAGGAAACAAGTGCAATAAGTATTTTATTATGTCATTAACGACAAAAATTCGACTGAAATCCTATAATTAACAAATGTATTAGTTCTAATTATTTCCTTTGTTAAAATCATTTTTTAGCTTTCCATAAAAAAGTGAATCAATGTCCCCGCATTCCCCTATATATATATAAAATGTTTTCGCTGTTGCAGTCATAAAACAGCCGAGTTGTTAACCAATTTGCTTTATTATAAAAATATTTTGGAGAGAGGCGGACATACCAACATCTTAGTTGAAGATTTAAGTAAAGTGTGTACAGAAAATCCCCGATTCTCTCAGATTCTCAGATAAGGAAATAACAATATAACACGCGATCAAAGTGAAGGGAATATTGGCTATTTTTAATAAATTACGTAAGCGTTTTAGGGAAGATGCATGGTGTCAAGGAGTCGCTGATTTCGCGATTTGTGCGAGCGTGGAAACGATTAAAATATTCTTTTAGTAATAAATATGCCAAGACGAGAGATTTAATATACCTCCAGCGCGGGAAATAGAACGAAACTGGAGTTTAAGAAAAGTGATTTAGGAATACATTAAGACTTTAAAATATATAATATTAGGATTTGAAATATATATATATATATAACGTCACAAATTTTGTCGGACGTGTAGAGGCATGCTTAATGAATTTCACAGTTAACTAAAGTAAAATCCTCTTTGTTCCAGTATCATCATTTCATTAAAAAGAGCGATGAGGAAATCTTACATCTTCGACGATATTTAAAATGTTTCACCTATAACCGTATTCGCGAACAGCGCCGCGCTCACGTCGTCGCTAAGAGTGAAATCAGAAAAAAATGCAGAATGCAACGTGTATACGCGTTATATATTGCTGGGAAACCCTCTGGGATCTCGTGACTCTGTAAATTTAAGTAGAAGTGCGATCATCTAAGATTGAAGTAGTTCGGTTTACATTTTGAAGGGCTAACTTTTGGGCTATTTGAGTTTCATTCGGACCAAAACCTTTAGCAGCCAGCCCGATCACAATGAGCAATTAGTTATTAAAGCAAACGCCGATTTACCAGTTTTTGAACAACGCTGATAATTTTTGAATAATAATTATTAGCACAGAATGAGGATCGAGTCCATAACCTTCATCCACGGATTTCTTTTTCCTGAGACATGACTGAAAATTTCGTTCTTACAAAATATGAAAATAAGTTGGAGCGATAATTTTTACTTTCTTTGAAAATTGAAACTTGGGAAAATATAGTTTACTAGACTTATGGTTCGGGCTACATAAGTCCCACTAGTTTTTAAGAGTTAAGACAGTCAATAGACGTAACGTCGCAATCACATAAGAAACGTAACTGCGCATGTCATTTGACTGCACGTTGTCTTGTGAAGTCGCATGCTTTTCTCCCTACAAGATGCCCAATGGATTCCGAAAAATTAATTGGCATCGAACACTTAAACCATGAATTGACTTCATTGGTTTAAATTCTCGCATTCAAAAATCACATTGTTCTTTTAATTTGCATTTATTGCTTTCTATTTCTGTAAATCTGAATTCACACAAAGAAACATTTACTTAGACAATCTATGCTGCTAGTATTAAAAAAGTTAAGCTTTTGAAATACAGAAGAACCCCAGGAATCCAAAATTTCGGATAATCCGAACACCTTTTTTTAATTTTCTGAATTTTTTTTACTGAAAAATGAAGGAAAATAACAATTACGAATCAGAAACAAAGCTAATGTTTAATCCGAACTTAAAAGAAGTATTCGAATTGGTCTTTAAGAATGAATGCAACATCTTAATTAGTAGAAACAAGTCTTTTCTTGTAATAATTCTTCTTTTTACCCTCAACTCTACCGTGCGAATCGCCACATATTCTTTTCGTTCGCCTTCACAGAGCACCCAGAGTCAATACTCTACTGCATTTGGTATATCAAGAGTATCTTACCGAATTTCCCGGAATCCGAGGAAGGTTTATAACTAAAATCCGAAATATGAACTATAATTCTTGTCACTTGTAACTGCTTATCAATATTTGATCGACTACTCTAACTTAGCTTCACAAAATCTTCTGAAATCTGGCCTGGGAAGATTTCCCGATAGCATTTGCAAAAAGATAGAGTATCTGATTTTTGGACGTTAATTTTGTCCTGATTTTTTTCGGATTATGTTCACGATCAACCACTGCAAAGTTAAAAAATGTTAAACGATTTATCAATATAGATCTTTCCTTGCTAATTTGAATACAATTTAGTAGATGAAAAGGTTTAAATTTCACGACCCCACTGTATTTGCTTAATTTAAAAGTCACAGAGTTGAAACTACTCGTTTAAACTTTCCTCCTTCATTCAAATTCCAAACATATCTTGAATATTTTTTTTAAAAAATAGAACTCTAGGAATAACAGAAGAAGGAAATTGAGTGTCACTTCCCTTTATCCTTGTTCTAAGCGTCTAAGGTTTATTAAAACATTTATCAATATGAATCATAACAACCAGCAACATCACCCTCAATCACATTTTAGCTAACGGATAAATATTTTGTAAATAAATAATTGTCATTACAATAAATAAATTTGTCTCTTATAATAATCAAGTGTAAACAAAGTCGAAAAGGGGAAATTGATTGACTGTCTGTCTAAACAGCATTTTCTCCACACGATTTATCAACATTAACTAAGTAGAGTGTGACCAGCATTGACATTTTAGCAAGAGATACTCAGAAAAAGCATCGCAGTCATGGACTTGCAAAATGCCACTTAGAAAAAACAACAGTGAAGGTTAAATAGATGACGAATCTTTCAAAAGTGGAAATAGTGTCATTGAAGGCAAATCGACAAAGTGCGATTTATCATTTAAAGTGATTAGATCATTTTTCTTTTGTTTCGTTTCGTTAAGTTACTGAATGGCTGTTTTCAGACGGACTTCGGAATTTCACACCGTGGTCCGATGATGAGGATACCTTAACCATAACCATAACCCCTTTTCTTCCGCATCATGGCTGTAAGAGGAAATTTGGCCTTGGTTGAAATAACGTTTACTAGACCCCTGCGCATGGCAGGTTTCTCATAGAATTGGACCCAGAGCCTGAGATCTTCGTGTTCCGAGACTGAATTTCTGACTTAGGCCACCGTGGTCCCAAGTGAGCAGGTGGCACTTAAAAAATATTTTCATTTGATAAATTTGTAAGATGTTCGTTCCTTTTAAGATATGCGAGGAATACTGGGACTATCACCCTAATTTTGTACCTCTGTACATGGCAGGTTTCTCATAGAATTGGGTCTTGAGCCTGAGATCTTCGAGTTCCGAGACTGAGACCCCTGTACATGGCAGGTTTCTCATAGAATTGGGCCTTGGGCCTTGCTCTGACTTAGGCTACCGTGGCAGGGCAGATAGGGCATTGGGCAGATGACGAGGACGGTACATGAGCCAACTCTATATTTACGAAGCACTTTTTTCCTCTATGCCAACGCGAGGATTCATATTTAACTTTCATAACGCCAACAAATCAGGCATCGACGGAAACAAGCCTCAAACTTGCGATCTTCAGAGACGATTCTTTTAGGACAGGTCGAAGCCATCCAAGTATTTCTGCAATCGAAGAATATTTTGGAGGCTTTTTGGAAATTCCTCAAACTCTCTTCTTCTTAACCCATAACTTACGAGGAACTTTAATCTCAAAATTTCCTTTTAGAACGGGAATTGAGATTCTTGTGAAGTTACTATTGAATTGCTGTTTGCTGCTGAGAAACAAGAAAGTGCTTATTTAATCATTGCAAAATAAGATCTGAAAATAATTTCGATTGCCCATAGATTTAACTTTCTTTACAATAATTTAATCCGGCCAAATTACCCTGGATGATGCAAGAATACCGGAGAGTAAAACTTCCTGCAAGGTAACTAGGGGACAGGTTCGTTCCACAAGGTTTGTGCAACCAAAATATCTTAGTGTTACTGCATCGCTACACCATATCCGAAATGGTCAATATCTTGAGTCATGAATCACACCAAAGAATTTGAATACAAAACCTCATTCAATAGTTAGTACCTTTAGTTCTTCTTGGTCGATCTATGTGGTAAAGACAAAGTACCTTGATATTTTAGCATAATATTATAATTTGTTATACTATTGTTCTTGCACAACCTATGCGCTTGATTTTCATTAAGAAAGAAATACCTCATGAGGAGCATATACATTTTGATTGCCTTTGAGCTTGCAACGTAAGTTTTTGACCAGGCACATTGCCCATGTGGTCAAACCATGCTCCCACAATGCACATCAAATTTGCCGTGCCACTTTTATTTGTGATTCCGTCGCGAAATAATATCATTTTTACCGCAATGACATGATCATTTAAAAAATATTCCAACCATCGACTGCTCTAATTATTTTGACTTCATAGTTAATTATTTCATGTAAACATGAATTTAATTTTTAGTCTGGGATAGTATAGTCAATACATGGTCCTTGGCTAACAAGCCACAAAACAAATCAAACCGAAGCAAATCTTGTAGTTGCAGCTTGAAGTACGTCATAATAATATAAAAGAGATTGTATAATTCTATTTTAGACGACGTGCGCTGTTATATTTGTTACGTGACTACGACATCAGATGGATTCTTGATATATATCTTTCTGATTTTTTTATTTCCTTTTCACATACCAACTTCCCAAGCCTCTAATTCAGCACTTACTGTATTTTCAAATAGCAAGCTCCATCAATGGAGAAGATGGTGATTCAAATACTAAGCTCCATTAATGGAACTGAGCTCCATTAATATATAAGAAATCTCATATATAAAAGCCTTTGTGCACAATTTAGCTTACTTGTATCTATAGTTTTATTTAGAATTTATAATTTCATTGCAAGAACTGAAAATTTTGGATTGCATAAAGAATGTGTCGACGCAATTATTTGAAACTTTCTAAGTGCTGCCAACTTGACTGTCAATGATTATAATGACAAAGCATAGTTCATCTAAAAAGATTTCTTCTAAATAGAGTACTTTTCTCCCTGACTTTTCAGAAAAATAAATTTTTTCTCCTACAAAAAAAAATTCTAAAACTGAAAAGTCCTTACTTTTATTCTAATAAAATAAAACTTCTAGATAAGAACATAATTTTGAAAGAATATTCGTTAGAAATGAAATTGAAGATAAGTAGTTCAACGATGTGCCAACTTAACATCGACAAATGTATTATCTGAAGAAATAAACCTTGCATAGAATTTCAGTTTCATTAGTTCTTTATTTAGCAAGCTGTTAATTATGACATAGAATCATTATTTAGATTTTTACAATTTTTTAAATTCAGATTTTCTGAATTCAGTTGATTAAAAAAAACCAATTAATTTCAAATGTAAATTGCAATTTTTCATTTTCTTTCTTTCGTAAGATGAAGTGATTGACACGAAGAAAATGAATATTTACTCTTTACTTCCGTCATATAGCAATAATTAGCATTTTTTGATATTCCATTCCATCAACGAAATTCCTCCCTGATTTTTTTGTTGATTTCATATCTGTTTTCGTACCTGGAAGTGAAACAGAAAAAAAAGGAATTAAGTTTGAAGCAAAATAAGTGTTTCCAATTAAGCTATCCCAAGATTTCTCTTTATTTTTCAATAAAAGTTGAAAAGCATAATGTCGCTTAACAATCAACACCATCTATTTTAATTTTTTGAAATTTAAAAGAGGAAGAAAATTCAATTTTTCGCAACCGAAAACGAATATTTCTGAAATTTTTTAACGTCTAACATAAATATGATACCACATGTTTCTACCAGATGTGAAAAGAATTCAAAAATATTCGTAATTGGATGCGGAAAACTGAGTATTTTCTTCCTCTTTGAAATTTCAAAAAATTAAAATAGATGGTGTTGATTGTTAAGCAACAATAATATCATTTAAATGTTACAAAGGTTTCTGGTATAGTATAGAAAACGTTTCTTTTCCCTGTTGTTAATTGACTGTCTTCCTATGTTGAATGACAGTATCTATGAAATATATTGATATATAAGTTTTTAAAAACAGTTTTATTAAT
Organism: Araneus ventricosus; assembly: GCA_013235015.1. Taxonomy (NCBI): domain Eukaryota; kingdom Metazoa; phylum Arthropoda; class Arachnida; order Araneae; family Araneidae; genus Araneus; species Araneus ventricosus. The sequence continues at coordinate 10,448 of BGPR01020163.1, forward strand.
GTACTAAAAAGTAGAATCTTTAAATTTTAATTATTTTCTATTTTTTAATCTTTAATTCATAGTTCAATTTTATCGATATTAGGAAGTCTTATAATAAATTTTTCTCAATTCACTATCAGGTGGTGTCACTCGTAAGGAATCAAAGTTTAATTAATTTAATTGAATAACTCACAGCTAAGTTCTGGAAATATTCAATTAGTATATTATCACTGAGAAAACACGAGTGCACAAAATTTGAAAACTCTAGCACGTCAAAAAGTGTGTGAAAAATTGATTGCATAACTTCAACTTTACAAACATAGGACAAGTCTCTAAATAAAAGTGTGTAAAAATAAAATAAATGAGTAATAGTTGCTGAAAAAAAACCGGATTACTGACTGAATACCATAACTTTGGGAAAATGAATTTTCAGGAAGCAAATATATAGAGTAAGATAGTAGGTGGTATATGTATTACGGTCAATGTGGATAATCGATTATTGTACATAATGGAGTCAATTCACGGTCACATGACAAGTAAAAAATGACCGCGCCAAACGAAATTTCGACCATTCTGCGCATCGGAGAGACACTCAAAAGTGTCTCTCTGTAGCGTTAAGTACGTTGAAGTTGAAGAAGAAGGCATGAAACTTTGTCTTCAAATATTCTTCAACCAAACTTGTAATAATTGAGAATTCTTGAGACGAAACTTAGCAATCAGTTTTGGCTTTAGCATTAAAGCATCCAATTACACAGCAATATCTAATTTTGATTCAAATATGGAAAGAAATAAGACTGAAAAGTTAAGCAACTAAAACATAAATAAAGATTCCGATTCGTAGAGCGGCGGAAGATGTTAACGGCAGACACATCGGCATAAGTGGCACGTATTAGCTCTTAGATGACATGCGCAGCTTAACTTGTCACATGACTGTGAATTGACTCCATTGCCACGGTGCTTATATATAATAACTGTCTAAAGACCCGGTAATTATGCATAATAGCCGATTACCAACATTAACCGTAACATATATACTAAACCAAGAATTTTTCTTCATAGCTTTCTGGATGGGACATGAAAAATTAACTCTTTAGCTTTAGACACTCACTAGTTTGGAAACACTCGCTCACAGGCATAAAAGGGCAATTCTGGCAGTTATTACCAGTAGACGACTCAATAGGCAAATTATCTTATCGTCTAGTATAATAAATTAGATGTTACAGAGGATGTGGATGCCACTTTTCAGGTTCCGATGGATAGGTGGGATAGTCTCGCATCTTAGCCTATACGGTCGTGTATTGACTTTTTTATGTGGATGTTTCTAAAAAGTCTCATTTGCGATATTCCCTTTAAATTTAAAAAGATACTCATTGACAGAACTCTGGCTGTTGCAGAAGTGTCTAGTTTCTTCGAGGGAGTCCACCCATGCGTCCATCTCATCCATAAGACAATAAAGTTGGAGGTGACAGTTTTGATTCATTACTGTAATTATTACTTATCAAATGTTATATTATAACTTATAAGTCATTTTCGAATTTTTCTCTTTGTCCCATCGATTTCATCATTAAATTCGCAATAGTGTTTGCATGTTTCATTTCCGACGGTTAAATTAAGACGAAAAATACGTGATTTAATATGTATCACTACCTTTTTAAGTTTTCCTTATCATTTTTAAATCGTGCATTATGCCTATACCCTTTCTACTTCTTATTAGACATCAATTATTTTTCTTTATCTCAAAGAAAAAAAAACCATAAAAATTTTTAAAATATCCTACGTTCTTGTGAATCTTGATTACAATGTCTATTCCTATATTTTCAGCTCATGCGGTTCCATTTTTTAGCTCGTTTCCTACACCGTTGGAATCAAACTAACTGTTCAAAGTTGTTCAAGATAATTTCATTTTGGAATGATAATAAAACTTTGACAGATACTGATGAGCGGTTAAGATAATTTTAAATATTATGATGTGAATTCCGATTAAATTATTATTGTAATAATAATAATAATAATAATAATAATAATAATAATAATAATATATATATATATATAGTTAAATTTTTCAAACAATCAGAACACATGTCACATTTTCAATATATACACAAATTAAACTAAAATAATGTTACCTTATCAATAATCATACAAATGAAATAACAAAAGACAGTTAGTATATATACTAATGTGTTAATACTGGTTAGATTATTACTACAATGAAAAAGACAACCCAGAATTGGAAATATATATATATATTTTAAATTGCCTTTCTCAAAACAAAAACTTTGACACTTTCACATATTGTTAACACATGGATTACAATGGATATGGGCACATGGTACACACAGGATTATCACATGGATGCACTCAATTTTAGCCATGACTTCTAGTTGAAAACAAAACAATGTAAAAAATTGAACTTGAGTACTTGAATCGTTTTACTAGAAACTGAATATGAAAACATCGATGTTTGGAAATATATGATTTCATACAGTTTGTTAAGATAAATTTATATGTACAACAAAGAGTGTTAAATTTTGAAGAACAATACTTTTTATCTTAAAAAAAGTGCATTTCATTATAATATAGAAAAAAAAAATTCTAAAGTGAATATCAACGAAAATATTTGGTATTTCAACGAACATAAATTTTATTTGGTATTTTGTACAGTCATAATGTGTTCCCCTCATTTAAAAAAAATTCCCTAGCCTCTTTAAGGAAACATTTTATATTTTGTAATGCATATGAAGTCTGTAAACAAATACGCAGCTTTTCAAAGAAATCTACTAATTATATACATTGAATCTTCAGGTTCCCTTTGCTTGTTGTTATTAAAAAAATGTACATATTGACTTGGACTTGACCTATTTATGTGCCTTAACAAAATTTTATATTTTCTTAAATAAAAAACTGACGTGTCCTTGCAGGCTATTACGTAAGAATTTATTCGTAGAAACGTCTAAATTCTTTTGCACCCTATGTAACATGAGCATTTTTTAAGCCGAAAGCATTTAACGTATGTTCTACTAAACGGAAAAAAAGTTCTTTCTTTCGCATTAGAACTATTTATTGTTCTATATTCTTGCAAGCGGAAACTTCGAAGCATTTCGATTTCTCCACCGGAAGCAGTAACACCTGCTCAGTCCAGTGTATCAAAACGCTCCCGCCTTTTCCATCCGTTTTGCCTTCGCAAGAAGGGGAGCGTGTAGTGTTTTTTTGTTGCACAAGGCGCCCTTTGTGTTGCCACCTAAAGGACACGTGTCATCGCCTTCCAGTGAACACCCCTTCGTTTAAGTGTTCGCATGAAAAGGAAAACTTTTTGTTCACCCGTAGAGTAAGTGAGAAGAAATTGAGAGCAACCGCAGCTACGCTTGCGTGAATTTTAGAATGCCTGCAGAGTATTCCGTTTCTTGGGCGGTGGCCGACAAAAGGAATGAGTCGACCTTTGTCAGGAAAAAAAAGAATAATAGACATAAAAATGTTTTTAAAAACACCCTTTTATTAGTCAAAAATGTGGACGTCAAAACAAAATCGTGAAAGCGAGAGGCTCTGATAGAAATATTCTAAGCAAATTGGAATTTTAATCACATATTGTATTTTCATCGAGAGCACACAACAGCACAAAATTTCAGAATTCTAGTGCATAAAGAAGGGAATGAAAAATTTGTTGCAAAATTCCATCTTTACAAACATGAAATTAGTCGAGTTAACAAAAACGACAAGAATAATCTTTGCTCAATTTTCTACATTGTTGGTGTTGGGGAAAGGACATCAGTAAGGTCCTGGATGCCTATCTTGTACCCATAAATCTCGATGATATTTAATGATATCAACATCTCCGTTTTATTATTTTAAAAACGAAATATTTTGAGTCCCTCATGTAATCTAAACCATTTTACAGAATAAATTAATTCGCAGAATGAATATTTTAATTCAAAGTCTGTAACGCTGTATTAATTATTGTGTTTCTGCAAAACTGTACGCTCTCTGATCCTTATCGACACGAATACATAAGTGAAAACTCCTACTGAAGTTCCGATTAGAACTGATTACCTTTTATGCAATATCTTTTAACTAATTACATGCTTAGTGCTTCAAGCTTAAATGATTAAACTAAGCCAGTGGTTCTCAAAATATGCGCACCGGGGAGCATCAAGCTACTGAAGCTCAAAGAATTTTAATTCCATTCAGTAGTGTAGTATAGCTGCAACTTTTGCCAGCCAGGCGAACTTGAAACATACCGCCGTTCCTTTACAACTTATATAGGACACATAAACCTCAAAATAAAGGAATAAATTCCAGGAAGAAAGCTCATTTTATTAGTAAAGTAATTCTTCGTTTAACGTCCCTCGATCTCTTCATACAGGTTGCAAAATCGCGCGTTCATATCCAGTCTTTATTTCACATATAGGTAATTAGATGACAAAAGACGAAAGATACGAATTAATTACATTAATTATTTTTTATGCACACAGTGATTGAACTAGTGTCGCTGCTTTTATTAATTAAAACGTTTTCCTTGCATGTTTGATTTTGTCGATCCTTTTGAATTGCCGCCTCTTCTAGCTACGCCACTGATTTCATTTGCTAATTATTATTTGTGCGAAGTTGGTGAGTCATAAATTTGAAGTCATTGTGGAAAAGGAAATGAGAGTAGTTGTTGTCCAGTTTAATTCAACTATATGAGAAAAAGTTTAGTGATAACATAGTTGCCCATTCCACTCTTTATTGTATTTATTAAAATAATTTTAATGAATTTTGTATTACTTAAAATGTATTTTTATAATGTATAATAAATGTCTATTCAAAAGTTATTGAGTATTTTGTAAAAAAAAAACACAAGAAAGGACCAGTTCGGGTCTGGTCCCTAGATTTTTCGTGAAAACGTCGGGATAAAATCATAAAACAAGAATAGATAAATCACAAGTTTATCGCATGAAGAAAGGGTATGTGGTAGCTCGTTATTTATATATTCTGTAACCATTTTACTACTCTGTGTAAATATTTTATTAAAGAGATTGATAATTAAATTGCATATTAATACGAAATACTTGTTTTATCATTTTATCCCGACGTTTTGACGAAAACTCTACGGCGCGGACCCGAACTGCGCCTTTCTTATGTTTTATTTAGAGTAGCTTTTGATGGTGCCATCCTTTGACAGTATAAAGAACTACATTTCGAGTATGCACAGTAAAACATTATTTACTACAAATGCTCACATTTCCCGTAATATTCGAATTTTTGAATTCAAATTTTAATACAATGTTTCTTTTACGTATTGTCAAGTATTCTGTAAGTTTCGTACAATTCGAAAGAAAACTCTGCATGCTATAATCAAAAAACATGCGGAGTTTGAAAGTTTCAACTTAATACCGATTTTTACTTACATAGTGATAAATATTTTTAGTGTCTACTTTGGGTCTTAGTAATTCTTCTGAAGCTCTTTAAAATGACACCAGATTCAACCTCTTAGCCAAACGCGTTTCCACGCTACACTTATTTATAACCTTACATAAAGCTAATTCATAACAATCACGCGCATGAGCCTACACTGGTACGATGACGTCACAGGCAAAACAAATATTATGCGACAAACTCTTACAGATATGATCTATCCATTCTTTTTGCATTATTCGTTGCATTACTCGTAGTTACTAGTGATTCAAATATGACGGTATTTTGTCACACAAGAAAGTTCGACCGACTATCACTGTTAGGCTCCTTTCACATTATGCGGTTTAACCGTTACGGCTCAAAGTTGTTTATTTTCTTTGCCGTGTCATGTTTGCTTTCACTCTTGACGATTTGCGCCGTTAGTATTTGAGTGCGGTTTCTAATTTCATAGCTGTTTCAGTATGGATAGGAAGCAAATAGCAGCAATATGGTCTTGCACCCATCGATCAAAAGAAACGAGACTTATAATCGCCTCACTTTTGGAAGAACATCGTGCAGATGAATGTCGGAATGTCTGTAGCATCTCTTGATGAATTCCAAAACCGAATAAAAAATTATACTCTGCGGCAAAATACTAACATTTGGAACTGCATTCAACCGACAAAAATGGTAGCTGTGACTCTGAAGTAACTGTGTTGCCTGTTAAATCATAGGTAGGGGTGAAACGTCCTCCCTCTGCTGTGACACGAAAGTTTGGAGATCGGGTGCCAGCTCAGGTGTCGTCCTAGTCATGTGACAGTGGTTCAAAATGACGCGGTGCGTCCTAAAATAGCCCTCGTGTTGCTTCAAAACGGGACGTCAATATAACTAAACAAAATCGCAAGTAACTGACACTTATTTTTACATCTTAATCGTTTGTGTTTAAAACATAAAGTGTTATAGAAAAAAAGTGTAAAAAGCAATAGCGAAAGTGCGACTGTTTATTACTTAGCAAAAACTTATAGATTTTGTTTTTACCATAATTACATAAAATAAGTTCCTCCCTAGATATGGATTTTAAGGTTAGTGTAATAATTTTAAGCATTGCAAATGTATATTAATAACATATTACGTAAATCGATTATACATAAGTTGTGGAACATGGATTTCATTTGCCCGCAGGATTTAAAAAAAACTAAACAACACATTGCAAACAAATGTTATGAAAATTCCCTTCGACATAACGCAGCTTTAAAATCATTTAACATGGTAAATAATCAGATATGCTTTAATCACTTTTTTATGACGTTAAAATAGTATACCTTTTTCTTGAAAATTATATGCAAGATACCACGCATTGAAAAAAACTATAACGCAATGTTTTGATTTTGTATGTTTTTTCATTGTGGTTATATAAGCATAGCAGGGAAATTTCTGTGTGTTTGATGAACAATATTTTAAAAATCCTGTCTATAAGTATTTAAAGTATAAATCACTCACCAAACATCTCTTTATATTGAGATGGGTTTTGACTATATCTTCTCAATTATTTAAAGTACACTCATGTGCAATATCATGACATATTCATGATTTAAATTTTCAAATCAAATCATAAAAAAATCGGAAACTTTAATGGAATCTCCGTAAAGAGTTCAAAATACTGAAGAATTCTATAAGACTGTCGGAATTACTTATGAAAGGTTAAAAGTTTCCTGAAATTGCGACTTCAGAAATAAAACATATGTTGTTATCTTAGAATTCAGTCATGATTATTAGACACTGCTATCCAGATTTTTATTAATTTATAAGAAATAGTATATTCGTTTCCAATACCTTATACATGGCCGTCTTATCCAATGGGCAAATTAGGCAGAAGAACAGTGCGCTATTGAGCCAAGGGATCATAAAAACTTTCTATACTGATTTTGAACCAAAAATATTTATTTAATTGTAATTTTAAATATGTTATACAATTTTATATGTTATAATATGGTATAGAACCTAGTTAATAAAATAACCTAGGAGAATATAATGTTATCAAAACATTATAATGCTCCTGAATTATTTTTTTAGCTAGATATTTTGTTTGGGCGGCAAGCACTGTAAAATCTTAAGACGGCCCTGATCTTACACAATATAAAAATTAGTCAGCATTGGCATATTTCGAAATAAAATAAAACAGCTAAATTTTAAATAGGAAAAAATAACGAAAACATTAAAAAATTACACAGTCAACACTCAAATTAAACGAAAGTGCGTTCTATAATAACAATGAAATCATTTAAAAATGACAAAGACAATAGTAAAATTAAATTTTGAAGCATTCTATAAAAATAATGGAATCATTAATTAACTGCAAAAGCTCCGAGAAGGCAAAAAGAACAAATGACCTTGTGAAGGTGACGGACGGCAGCCGCATGAAATTCGTGCAATGTGAAAGCATCAGCATATTTTCATACATTACTACTAAGACGAAGTCGTAACGGCGCCGTTTTTTCCAGTCGCGCAGGCGGCTGGTTTAAACCCCAACAAACGGACTCAAACCGCGATCGGCTAATGTGAAAGCTCCCACTCATTTCTTCAGTTTACCACCAAGAGGCGGCCTAATGCATTCTTGCCGTAACGGTTCAACCGTATAATGTGAAAGAGGCCTTACGAGCGGAAAGACGTTTTCACGTCAAAAAACCCAACCTTGTTGGAATTCTACATAGGGCGCCATGAAAAAATAGGGAGTCAGCAAGGGAGCAGAGAGTCGAAAAAGTTTTTGAACCACTAATAAAAGCTATATAAAAGAATGTTTCTGCTGACTATCTTCATCTGAGGAAATTAGTAGATTTTAAGAATTTAGTATTAAACGCATTCCTAATCTAAATTATCAGAAAAATATTGTTTACAAAAGTTTTTTTGCTATAAATGTTGTTCATACTTGTTATAATTAATTGCTTATACATGATCTAGGAAAATAAATAAAAAGAACATTTAAAAAAACGAAGTTCGTAAGCTGTTTATGCAGTTGCCATTCTCTTTTTTTCATTTGAATAGAATTTTATATAAAGAAATATTTTATGAGTTATAAAATCGACCTTATTAGAAAAAATTATATATCTTTAAAATCCACTTAAAAAAGCAGCAAAATCAACATAAACAACACAATACTTAATTGTAATGATTTATATTTTTAAAATTATATTCTATGATAGATTTTTCAGTTAGTTAGAAAAATTGCTTAAAAGTAAATTTAAACCATTAGTGTATAGTAATAAGAAATAGTATATAAGGATAATAATAAGTAATAGTATATAGTATAGTATAATAATACGTAATGGTATACAGTATAGTAAGAATGGTATAAAGTGAATTTAAGCCAATTCTTGTCTTTATCTGACATTCAAACATACCATGTATAATTACTCACAAAAATTTTGAAATGATCCTGTGTAAGAAAAAAATTCCAAACGATTATTAGGAAAAGGGCAAATTAGAATTTCGGAGCACTGGATGGAATTTAGCTCTAACAAAGGGAATGGTTTTTGTTTTTTACTAAATTCCTTTACACAAAGGAAAACATTAATCTAAATACTGAAAATGTACTTTTTTAAAAAACTGATTGTAAGGAGATTTAACTGACAAAAATGTGCTATTAAGTTTCATTCCATTCGACCTCTTTGCAGTTTGGGTCAGAGAAAGGAATTCCATCAATTCAAGAAAACCTGACACAATCCATAGCTAATATTTCACACAGAATTCGATCCCGGAATCTTTTGTTCTAGATTGGATTCATTACAAGAAACAGAAAACAATGGATTAATGGCTCTCACGCCAGAAGTGATAATTGAAAACGGATCTGTAAGCACCTTTGTGCTCGCACCTTTTTTTTACCTCCCAATAATCGGTTGCGAAATCGTGGAATCACGCGCTCGCACTTTGCAGATTTTCAACGTTTACTTCATCAAGATACCAACAGGAAATAGATCTGGCACGTTTTCTTGATTGTATTCGTGATTCTGCTACTAGTTCTGTTGCGATGTATTTTGACGTTGAGAATGTGGTTTTGGGAAGTAGAAGAATATTTAGTTTTTTTTTCGCAGACTAAAGTCAATGGTTAGATAAGTCATTTAGATCTCACAGTTGATATAAGCGTTAATATAGATTTATGTCTTATACTTATTTCAAAACCAGAAAAAATTTTGAATTATGAGTTTCAATGTTATTTAGTTGATTCAAAATGTTTTTTCTTTGTTTGTGTGTAGAAATTTACTAGTTCATCGAATACAAAAACAATCATGAAATATGAATAAAAAGAAAAAAAAATATATGATTGTATGTTTCCAACTTTATTATATTGACAAAAAATGAACTAAATGAACTTTGTTTCAAAAAAGAGTTATAATATTATCAAAAAAATATGATCATGAAATATGAAGCAAATGGGAAAATGTACAATTGTATGAAAGTTTCCGCCTTTTTCGGTTGAATTAAAATTAACTTTTTTCCTTTTCAAGGAATTTATAGTGTCATAAAATATAAATCTCATAGAAATAAAATTCGTCAGGTCTGGCAAAATTACAAATACTCTAAAGAAGATTTATTACAAATTTCATCTTTTTTTCTCTGGAAATTAAAGAGCCTAACAAATCAAAGGACAACACATGAGTTTTGAGATGAAGAGAATAATACTAAAAATTAAAATGTAACAAAGTTCACTCTGTAAAAAGTATCTGAATCTGTTCATTAGTCAGGAATCAATTATCATAAAATAAAATAAATAATATCTATCATTATACAAGAATCGTCTTTGCAAATTTATGCGATTTTTGGTTACGCAAGGGATGATCGTCAAATTGAAATTCTCAAAGGTTAAATTAGCTGGAATGAATATATATCTTTGCCATTTAAAAGAAACAGTTTATGAATTATCAGTAGTTGAAATCTGGAATTTCTAACCCTAAATGAAGATTATTTTTTTATACATCTGTAGATATAATCCGTCTATGAGAGTAATTCTGTTTTGCACTTAACTAGAAAAACAAAAATGAAAACTAAGCATTTTTTTCAATTTAAAAGTAACATTTTAAAATTTTCATTTATTATTAAATCCATATGTTATAAATTTGAATAACAGTACAAGAAAAATTAGTGCCAAATGATTAAACGACAACTGAAACACGTAAAAAGTATTAAAAAAATAAGTAAATATATCATATAATAAGGAAATTATGTGATATATGATTGCATGTTTCCATTCCAGTTTATCAGATATATTCTTTACTGGTCGCGAACAATTCAGTTTTTTTCTTCGGCAGGTAAAATTTGGAAAATTGAGATAGCTAATGTTGCTTGTAAAGGAAGAATTATTGATTTTAGCAAACCTGGTTTGAAATAACCATAAATAAATAGCGAACATCAAATTATTTTAATTAAGGATAGTTTATGTCTAAGCAAATAAATATAAGCAGCTTTAGTTAAATACAATAGAGTTAGTGAGGATCAGTAGCGTCTTAAGCAAGACAAACTGAAAAAAGCTTTAAATGTAGTAGCCATATCAATGAATTTATTAAGTTGCAGAAAATTTTCATTCCGTTGTAGAATTTTGAGTGGTCTATGAATGTAAAGGTGAGTGACATGAGAATACAACACTTTTAAAATGTTTTATTTGATAAGTAAATCTTGAGATCTGTTTTTAAATCATGGAGTTTGATTAGAAGAGATAAAAAATTTGGTTGGATTCAGTGCAGTTAAAAAATTATACCGACGACGCATGATGCAAGATACAAGCAAAAACGGTGATTATACATCTAGTTGAATTGGAAAACATTAATTTAATTTATTTTCATTTTTGAATATTATAAGCATAATTTAATTACTTCTTTTTCTTAATTTCCTCTCTATAAATGAAGATGAAAAATTACGGGTTAAAAATAAACAAATTTTTGTATTTCTGATAGTGAAGAATTTACTTTATTATTTACATTTACTATCGAATGAAAAATTTACTTTTTTCCAAGAAAATTGTTTTGAATTTTGTTAGTACAGCTTTTTCTAGAAGATTCTTGAACTTTGAAAAATCATTTAAAAGAACTTGCCATTGCCACTGGTAAAAATATCTAATAATTCAGTTTGAAAGTGGTAGTGTTTTTACGATGAAAATGAAAGGAATTATAAAAAATATATGTGAGCTGCAATGTGCAGAAATTATAATAAAATGAGATTCGAGAATATTTAAATAAAACTTTCAAAACCGTTTTTCTTTAACTTTTCAAATTTAGGGTAATCGGTGGACAAAATTGTTAAAAATTCGCCCAATTTACAGAGAAGAATAAATTGTTCTCTTTGAAAATGGCAATTCCCCATTTTTTTGCGTTAAATTATTTCCGCTTCACAGGTAACAAAAACAAAGAAGGAAAAACCTGTCATCGATGGAGCGTGCAAAGTGGACTGATGAAGTTAATTATCGATTGAACTCTTTGGATTCTGAAACACTTTTTGAATGCACCTTTCTGGTAGTTCATAGGGAACAAATATTGCCATCAATATTTACTCCTCGAGGCTTTGGAAAATACCACGAATTCTTTCGGTGAGAAAGAGAAAGCTTTGAAACTTAATTCATAAAATTGTGCTGGAAGTCAAGGAAAATATAGCATTGGGTCCTTCATAAAGAAATGTCAGAATGGTTTTCGTCCATTTTTTACTTTCTCGTATACGAAGTATAGAAAGAGAATGTATTGTAATCGTCAAAAAATTCGAACTCGAGATTTTGACGAATCTCCACGCTTTAGACCTCCCTGAGTCCGAAAAACACAATTTTGGAATCTTATCTGTCTGTCTGTAAACACGATAACTCGAAAACTATTAGAGCCGAGGGGATGAAATTTGGTATGTGGTCTTTAAACATAATTTGTCGGTTTCTTTCAAATTTTGGACAAAATCTATCAACGGGAAGTCTGTCTGTCTGTATCTCCGAAGTCATGTGAAGACTGTAACTCAAAAACTTGAATAGCTAGATGGATAAAATTTGGTACACAGTTTTATCGTCATGGATGTAGGTCCGTATAAAATTTTGGACCAAATCCGTCAACGGGCTGACTGTCTGTCGGTCTGTATAATCGCATACTTGTTCAACTCCATGCGCATACGTACTGGTAGAAATGCCTGTGCAAAGAAGGGACACTCCGAAAACTTGGCAGTTTGCCAAAAACCAATTCTGGCGGCGAGATTTTGTATGGAAACAGACATTTAGGGCGTCTCGTTTTACTTGCGTACCGGAAGCAATCTCTGCGCATGCGCAAGCTATTCTCCTGTTTTCTTCTCCGCACGCGGAACTTGCATTGCTAGATTTTGCTAATAAAAAATATTGCGAAGTCTTAATACATACGCATCTCTTTGAATATGATTCTTTACCTTAATATTTTACTATCACTATAATCTACAATGAAAAACCTTCTGATAGTCATTGCGTTCTGGGTTACAGTTGGTTCGAACTTTTTATCAATGCAGGGGCGAGGGAAATGACAAATGTTTGAAAAGTATACGAGAAAGTTTAGGGGAGGCCACTCCCGCTGGTTTAGTACTTCGATGCGGCATCCAAAACCTATATTGAATAACTATAGAATAAAATATAAAAATTATTTGAACTTAGACTTGGGATTGAGAAGAACGGAGGTTTGTCAATCGGGGTGAGTTAGTAAAAAACAGGAGTGTTTTGGTTATAATGAACACCTGGTCACTTCTTCATTAAGATTTAAGATATCTGAAACCTACACATGGAACTTATTGAAATTCAAAGTAATTGCGATATGAAACTTGAATTAGTTACAAAGGTGGTCATATTTTAAGCGTAGCAAAAACTGGGAAGCAGAATTCTTTAGTTTTAACTTTTCTTTAGTTTTTTCTTTTAGCAGAATTTTTTAAATTAAATCACATTCATCATTTTTTTAAACACGAGCTATTACTAACAAAAAAATGAGGTCATTCAAAAGCGGGGCAAATAGATTAAAGTCGATCATCCGGCTAGTTCGGGTGAAAGTAAGTGGTCTGAGTGAAAAAAACCATACAAAAACCTCACAAGGAGGTATGCTTCGACATCGGTTACGGGGCTGTTCACCAGCCACAACATCATTATTCTATCTCCAGAGGAGCCTTGAACCTGCTTACTTTTACCGCAACTTCTCATCCTCGAGCTCGAGATGTTATCTTGACATTTCTTACTGAAGCGGAATCGAATAAGATAGTTCAATTTAGTTAGCTTTAACTGCACGTTTTACAATTTTATGAGGGAAGTTGGCGGACTGACCTCCGGGTTTCGAACACAGGCCAGGGAACTACGACGATACAAAAAACCGACAAATTTCCTTATTTCTGAATTTCCCTCCACGCCAGGAGTAGACATTTGATCCGGTCGGATTTAACGTGCACCTGACCCGAGTACTTGGAGGATTCTGGTGTCGAATTTATTGCCATCGAATCCCAAAGCCGAGATTCTGCTTCTAGACTACCACTTCCCTGAAGAAAAAAAACTTGTTGAAACTTCTTGTTTATCAGTAATACGTGGTATTTATTTATTAAACCACCTTTCAACACGTAAATTATCTCTAATAACAAATCAATCCAACGAACAATGTTGAAGGAAGCCAACTTTCACATCATGCAATATTATTAGTTTTTAAACTAATTAACATGGTGAAAACACAGTCAATTTTCCTTTCATCCGAAACGAGATGATATCACTAAGTGAAACGCAAGTAGCTTCTGGTTAACTGCCCACATTTTTTAACAATGCTTATTCTGGAGCATTGCGAAATTTTTACCTACTAATTGCACGAAATACCATTTAGGTTTGTTTCCCTCGAGGGATAATATTTGCTCTGCTGTTTTAACAAACGTAATCATAAAGTTGAATCATTTTCCTCATTTATTTGTAGTTATTATAAATCTCATTTATAATACACTTCTGGTTTTGAATTCAATGCCTATAAAAGCATTATTATTCTAGTTGAAGAGAGTTTAATGCTTTCCCATGTCTGGAGATGGATAGAAGAATGGTAATACCAAATTACCTGATTTTGAACGATGTTGTTTCGTCGAATTAAACTGTAAGGTAGCAGATATTAGTCACGGAAATATGTGATTTCCTTTGCAGACACTTTTGAAAACTCTTTAACTTAGGTCATTGTATAGTAATAAGAATCATAATGGTTATACGGTTTTCTGATAACAACAATACGATACTTTTGAAAAATATCTTATCACGATAATAGCTTTCAGATCTTTATGGTTTAATTTTAAAGAGAAAATCTGAAGCATTACATTGAGATTTTTCGATGAAGAACTTTTTTTCCGTCTAATTTCTCTGCCTAACATTGTTAGAAATGTTATACGGCCTGGAAACACACCAGCGTTTCTATGAGTGACGTGATACGAGTGAAATATTTAAAATAGAGTATTTTCCCATACTCAAATTATTCATACAATTTTAGTCAATTCTTAGGAGTGCTTTTAAAATGATTATTTTTGAATGATTTTTAGAATATTAGTATCCAATAGGGTAATAAATTCTCTTGCATACTCAGTAACAACTTTGGTGTTTCATTAAAATTTTTGATTCTAAATAAGACTGAATACATATGCGGGTTTACATTGCACTGCTTGATCATAATTTACTTTTCTAATTGGACGTAGATATGCAATAACGTGATACGAATGAAATGTTTAAAAAAAGAGTTTTTTAAATGCCCAAATTATTCCTAATTTTTTTCACAATTCTAGTCAATTCTTAGCAGTGCTTTTAAAATGATTATTTTCGACTGACTTGTAGAATATTTTTGTTGTTGAATAAAGTTAATAAATTCCCTGCATACTCTGTAACAACATTGATGTTTTATAAAAACTTTTTATTCCAAATGAGACTGAATACAGATGTGGGCTTGCAGTACACTGCTTGATCATAATATGCTTTTCTATTTCGACCTAGTTATGCAATAACGAACCAGCTGAAAAATAATATTTTGGGATATAGCTGTTTCTGTAAATCAACACAGAAAAATTCTAACCCTACATTATTTCAAAATTAATTATTGCGTCGCAAGAATTTTATTGCGCTACGGATAGCAGTTGAGTCAATTTTGTTTGACAAATTTATGTACTTACGTACAATTTTCGATTGTATATTCGAAATCTTTAAAGTGGTAGCTAGTTTGTATTTTCATAACTATGCACAACAGAACCTATCCTCTTTTTAATTCTTAACCCAGCTTGCCGATTCTTTCTAGTTGCTTCAGTAGTAGCAAAATTCTCAGTTTTCATTGTATTTTGTCAAAGAAACTAGTTAATAAATTAACTTATTTGGTGTTTAGGAAGTATTCAACAAGCACTTTGAAATAATGCTAAGAAAGTCTTAAATGAATATTTTATTTTGAAATTTAGTTTCTTTTTGGATTTTTTAATTTTTGTTCGGGAATGTTTTGTGTTCTACATTATGACAAAAAATAAATTTATTTTAGTCTCCAAAAATCAAATAACGTTTAAACCTCAACAAGTCATAGTTAGAGTTGAAATACGTCCCGTATACTGTCACCATATTTCACTACTCAGTTCCGTATTACTATTTGTCCCGTTTTCTTCCGAGAAAAGGTTGTCGGTTGAGACAATTGAAGCAATTTTGATTTGTCATTATAATTTTAAAATGGCTTGCGCCCAATTTTATGATTATGTGAAAGAAGAAAATGAAAAATCTATAATATAGTCATCGAGAAATTTCTGTGGCTCTTGAAGGAGTTAAAAATATTTCCATCCCTTTGGTCTGTGTCATTATCCAACGAGTAAATGAAGATTTCCGTTTTGGCTGGCTATTTTCGTTTTGACTTCACTTCTTTTTCATTCATGCTGAACTCCGTAAGACGGATCACATTTTAATTTGTGGCGTATGCTATTGATAATATTTCCTTTCAGCATTTTTTTCATTTTATATTTGACAATGCATTTTTTCAAATTTTGCATTTGCAATGCTTTTTAACTTAGGAATACGTTCCTCCCATTGGAGTCTCAGGAAGGAATTTGATTCACGCGCTAAAACGCCACAAGAAACGTTGTATGGGAGATCCTCTATATCTCGGTAACTACATATGTTAAAAACACAACTAATGTCTTATTTTAGAGATAAAAGGTAACAACAGAAGTTACAAAAAAATTAATTTGAAAATCAGAATCGTAGTTCAGCGACTACTGAGTCGCAAAGTTGGGCAAAAATGGCCAGTAAGACTTTATAGCAATGTCTGAAACTTGGATGTATGAAGATGAAGTAATTAATGCGGAAAGTTTTGAATTAAAGGCCTTCATAAACAACACGTTGAAGAGTAAAAATGATCAACAAGAGAGAAATGATAGCGGTGTGGATATTTATAGGAATCCAAATAGTGTAGCAGATTGTACGCCTATACATTTTACTGTGCATAATAAACCTCGATTACAAGACATCGGCGCTGGAGATATTTGTATGACAGATATTACAATTAATGGTCAGTCGCGTTGTATACTATCTTCTGTTAACATTCATCCGGTAGATGCATCTCATTTGAAATTGTTCTTATTCAGCGCACTCACAGCGCATTCACAGACAAGTTTGCTGATCGATGAAGAGTTTCATATAGATAAAGATGTTCCAATTATTGTTATTAGCGACTTTAATGTAGATGTCAAAGGGAGTGAGAAAGCGTTTGGTTTCATGAAAAAACATTTTGATTTGAACATGGTGTCAACAAATTATCCTAGTACTCTGGGGAATTCATATATTGATTCAACTTTTACAAGAAACATTAGTCCCGAATTATTAAATTATGTAAGTTACTTTTGAGATCAACGACAGATCCTACACAGAATTGTAACATATCCACGCACGATTGAGGAATTCAAAACTAAAGAAATGACACTATAATATATTTTATTAAGAAATAAAACAATTTTCATTGTAACCTTAGTTTCATTTTATTTCGCCAGTTTTCCATACATTAATATTTCAGAGAAACAAAAGAGAATTGAGAGTAACTTCGAAAAACGAAAGAGAATCGAGAGTAACTTCGAGAAAGAAAAGAGTATCACGAGTAACTTCGAGAAGCAAAAGAGTATCGCGAGTAACAAAGAGAATCCGAGAAGCTTCGAGAAACAAAAGATAATCGCGAGCAACAAAGAGAAACCGAGAAACTTCGAGAAACAAAAGAGTCACGCGATTAAAGTAGTCCTACGACTTTAACATCAGCGGCTGTTTGAAAAAGATAACCGCCCGTCAATTCTTTCGTCAGTAGATCACTACTTGTTTCAATCTGATTTTAGCAATTATTTTTGATTTGACTGCGATAAAAGTACTTGATCTCACTGCAAGGAAACAAAAGTTAGCAAGATAGAGAACTGAAAGATAGAGGGCGAGA
>BGPR01020164.1:0-28211 GCA_013235015.1 Araneus ventricosus
ACCTTAAAATAATGAATTGTTGTTCTACTCACCGAGCATGCCCAATAAGGCGACGGCAGCGACAACTTGTTTGGCAGAGAACATTTTCAGAGATGTATGCGGAAGATGATTGCAAAGCAAATCCGTAAAGACATTAGGCCTCCTGGCTCTTTTATACAATGTTAAGCTCTAAGGATGATCGATTAATCCCGTGGCAGAGGCAATAACATTATGAAATTTATGATGAAAACAATAAAAATGTACTTTTGATATTTTATGATTCATCTTTGAACCTGTATTTGAAATGTGTATAAATGCTTTCAAAAAACAATGTTTTTCTTGCTTCAATTTTAGAATAATGTGAGAAAAATATGAAATTTATGGTCCATTTATTATCATAGTTAGTTTGTACTGGTATTTCATGAGACATAATTGATATAAGAAGTGATATAATTTACAATAAAAACGGTTAGTGTCTGCTTCTTCGGACGCAGGAATTTTATAATCTTATGTTTCAATGTTTTTCAACGTAATTTTTTATTAATTTGCCAAACGATCTTTCTATTGGATTTTCTACGTAGATGTATTCTTATCTTCACCTAGGTGACGCAAGTGTTTGACATTTTCTTCCTTACCGTATAGTACCGCTTTAGGCTACAGAGATGCAGGTATTAATTTTTCGAAGTGTTTCTTCTCTCGAAGTCACTTTCAATAAATACATAAAATTCGTTACTACAGACTTATGGAACAATTTAAAATATATTCCTTAATCACTCAATTTTTTGTTCTCTGAATATATAAAATAATTTCAACACCTGCTTAGGATTAACTAAGTCCATTACGCATTTTAATATTTTTTGTAGAACTGAAGAAAATGCCCAAAATCTATGGGATATGGATATAATAATTTAACAAAGTCATTGCAAGAGAGAACGATTTATAATATTTTTTAATATTGTTTTTATTGCTAATTTGAATTAATCTTTAAATGTTTAGACTGGTTAGTTATTTCGGATACTTTGCTTTCATTATTTATTCTGGTAAAAGTTACATATTATTGTTGAAATGTTGCGGCAAAGTGTTTTTCTTTTACAAATTTTCCTACCTTACCTGCTCTACTTATTGTCTAACTAATTTTTTTTTATTTTAGAGCTATTTCAAAGAAAGCAGTGGTTGTAGATGTAAAAGCGGTGTCTGGAAAGGAAATACTGTAAACGCTCTTTGAATTGAAAACTTTAATACTTATGTCAGCTGTTTGACAGAACTCAAAATTGTGTCAAACGTTTTATTGAGAAAACAAATTTTTATGCAGTTATTGCATTTAAGAATGATCAAAACAAAATACTACTTAAATATTTACGTTCTTTCATATATCAATTAGAGTTTTATGTTTCAAAAATTCATGTTTCTTTCTGACTTGGAGAAAAGGGGAATGTAAAAATTTCTTTTTTTAATTTAGAGAAAACGAAAAACATTTAGCCAAAAGATTACTTCAGCGTTCACTCAGTAAATAATAAATTTCATATTATTCGTAATTTAAAGGCAACGATAATATACAAACAAATGGAATAAAATTTCAGAAATTCATGTAGTACTAAATCCGCAATGGGGTGAGTCTAAAAGACATTTTAACTAAATTTCATTCGGTTGAATGCTCAAAAGCTACAATTCGCTGCAGAAGTTCTCTGAATTTTTCAAAGATTTTTAGTCAAATCCTAGAGGTGCCGCAAGAAGCTTGAATTTTTTACCAGGAGAAGTCTGGCAACAAGGAATTCATGGAATCAAAGAACTCAAATAGTCAAAAACAAGTCAAATATATGATGGATGTATTAGAAGACTTTTCAAGGGTAAAAGGTATCTTTTAAGACTCTTTACCAGTTAAGAATAGAATTAGGCCCCACGGATGAAAATGGTCGGTAACAGCATTTCTCACAATGCCTTGCTTCCTGGGTGGCATTTTAGAACTAGAAGAAGTCACTTATATAGGATTGATAAATCGTACAATGTAATTCAAAGCGTACAAAAAGAAGATCGCCACTAATTTCATAAAAACGGCATGAAAGTGAGGAACATTAGAATATTATTCCTTTAAATAAGACGGCAGTGAAGAAGATAAAAATTATTATTTCATTTGTTTCTAAATATAAATAAACCAGTTATTTTTTTAAAATTGAAAGATGTCAAATACTCCTTAGCTTCTTGAAAGGAAATGCTATTTTATGTGAATTGATCAAACTTTGATTCTAAAATCATCATTACGAGTCCTGGTTTACTGACTTTGGCAAGACTACTTCCTATTTTGCTGAAAAATTGAATTGATGTATTCTGTTTGCATTTCAATCCAATTAAGCATTTATTAACCTGTTACAAGTTATTTGCTTCGTTGCATTTCATTGAGCTCTAAATGGCATTTTTGATTTCAAATTTTGGTCGCATTTAGAATTTCATAAATTGTTCCATATATATGCAATTTGTCATTATTTTACCAGTTTCTTAAATCTTATGAAGCACAGTTATCACAAATATTAATATTGAAAGATTCTTAAGAATATATATATATATATCCAAACATAGAAGACACAATGGACAAAAAAAAATTTAGTAATTTGAAGAATATCATGGCAGCCGCTCATCAGGAAGTGAAGCCCGCCTGGGATATTAATAAGTGCTTTTTTCGCTAAAGAAATACGAGAAAATGTAAAGATTTGTTGTCATCCCCTCAGAAAGCATATACAATTAAAAATGGAATGAAAATGGAATAAAATGGAATATTAATGGAATAAAAGACAAATTCAATATTTCAAAACATAGCCTTCTACTTTTACTATAATTGTTCTTATATTTGTGTAATAATTAGAGAGAGAGAACGGATGTAGACGTGGCAGTGTTTGCGGAGGTTCGCGGTACAGACTGGCGTTGAACAGGGTATCAAGTAACAGTTTTCGCACTTAACTTTGGCTGTTGCCTGGAACTCAGTTCTGGAGCACACGCCGGAGACACACTCTTCATACTTGAGTCCTTGAATTCTTTCGCTTTTTGTGATACTCTTGATCCTATAATTTTTGAACCCGGCACAGCTATGAACTCATTTCAGGAGCATACGCCGGAGACACACTCTTCATCCTTGAATCCTCCATGTTAGGCAAAACTTCATAGTCATAGACTGTTACTATATTCGTTCTGGTGTAAAATACCTTTTCCTCGAAAAGTATTAGCTTAAGATGAATAATTCACATTATTCCTTTCAATATAATGAAACTTTGAATGAAATTGTTCAAAAGAAATCACTTAGAAATGTACCAGATGTGCTTAGGCGAGCCAGAGAACGTTCAGATCAAAGTCCAAACAGTTTAACAAAATAAAATTGTGTCTTTTCACAAATTGAGGTGAGCATTAAATATTATCTACTTTTCTGTTATGTTTACACCACTTGGCCTTTTTTCATAGCGAATTTTCTTGGAGCGCTGAATCGCCTGTTTGGCTCCAGGAACGTCAGGAAAATCATGATGTGCATATAACAGAGCTAGTTGGATAAATAACATTAAATGTTTTGCATAAAATGCTGTTAGAGGAAATTTCCTGTCGTTTAAATAATCCATATTTAGATTAAGTTGCATTTGGTGCAAAAAATTTTGAAGCTATAGGTTTAATTAAGGAATAAAGGACATTTTCCCTTTGACTTCTTAGAGAGTTTTTAAGACCTAAATTTATTTTTCTTAATTAGAAGTATCGAATTTATAAGAAAGTGTACCATGTTTGATAGCGTTAGGATTTTGACAAAATATTAACATTGCAAAAAATTTATTCAAAGGTGTCCTTGGCAATTTTCAAGATTCCAAAAATCAATCTGTTGGAATTAGGATGCTTATCAAATCAAGAAGAAAAAGTTCTGCAAATATCTGAAACATAGGACAGAGTGATAAGAAAATACTTTAAATTCAATGGTTCGACAAACAATACTTAATTATTTTTCAATTTTGTTTGAAATATTGATTTCGAAAAAATTATTGAAGAAAAAATAATGTTGTGATGAAGCGAGCTCAATTAATTAAACTTCACATATCTTGATGTTTGAGCTACATAAACTTTTAGCATAATTTATGGAAAGTTAAATGCTTTATTGTCTTCTTTTGGTTTTCTTTTAGAGCCTACCATAAAATTAAATAAATAAGGGAATTTATAACATATCGGGAATATAAATGCTCGTTATTTTCGTAAATCAAGGAACATCATAAATTAGAATTCTCCTCGATGCAAATTTGAGATAGAAAGCAAAATTAAATCAAAAGAATAAATTTTTAAGTTGAGTTCGAAATATGATTTTAAGGTTAAAGGTGAGTTCATGAACAAAATCTAAGCTTCTAAAGAATAGTTAGTTCAAAATATTCTGCATGCGTCCGAACTTAAAAATATGTGTACACTGAAACTGAAACTCAATAAAGATTCGCTATGATTTATCAAAGATAATTTATTATATCTTCACATTCCAATACATTCTCCACATACAATTTTTGTGGCAAGATGAATCAGATTAGTAACGACTTTCGTCGTGTCCAATCAAGTGGTTGAATCCAGTTTCGAAGTCATCGAATATATCTGTAGATCAAAGAGAGATAGAACATTAATTAAAGCAATTCCATTAAATTTTGAAGATAAACAATTAAATACCCCTAACTGTAATGCGAAACATAATTTTCAAATCTAATTGTTTTTGCCAATTTCTTAAAGTGTCGAGAGTCATTTACAAAATTGTTCTCCTCTTCTTCTTCATCAACATAAAATAAAACTTTAAGAAAAAGCAGAAATAAAATAAGTGTTCTAAAACGAACCGTTTAGAATTTTAATTTTAGCACAAGTAATATGCTTCTTGAGGCTCGTTTAACCCCTTAACTGGTTTGTTTTTTCAACTATGTAATTAGAGATACCTTCTGTTTTGGGGATTCGTTGTCATTTTTATTCCATTGAAAACCTAAATGACGGTTGAAATGTGTATGAATTCCTCCGATTCTTTGTACCGATTTATAACGTCTGACTGCTTGAATGACTTTGATCTAGTTCATAAGTTTAAAATTGCAATAATGCGATGCGTAATGGCAAACTTGTTATGAGGCTGCCGTTTCATAACATCTGGGAAGTACTTTGCTTTAGTTTGCAAGTTTAAATTTGCTATAATTCGATGCATGTAAGGCGTACTGGCAAAATTGTTAAGGGGTTGCCGTTGCATAAAATATTTCAAATCTCTGTTTCAAGCATTATAAGAAGATAAGTAAAATGTTTGGATCAAAACTAATGACTTTCATTGGGAATGAAGTATGATTTGCTCTTAAGGAACCTTGAAGATGCGACATTGAACATCTCAAATGTTATTTTATATTCCTGGTCTCTATATAAATTTAATTGCTTCAAAATCAGAAAAAACTTACGTTGAAAACCAAATTTCTCTAAAATGTTTGTTGAAAATGCCACCAGGTGTATTTAAATTTCGTCTTCTTTTCTGATTTGCCATAACTCGAAGGCATGCATCAACTGGTTAGGCTTAAATTCATTCTAAATAATTACTTAGAAGGTAAATTCACTTTCGGAAGGACTCCTCTTCAAATTCACTCTAAAAAAAAATTTAATTTGCATAATTTAACCGTTTACAACAATTGATTTTTCATTCATTTAGAGAGAGAGAGAGAGAGATGACGGATGTAGACGTAGCATTGTTTGCGGAGGGTCGCGGTACAGACTGGCGTTGAAGGGGTGTGAGCAGGGTGCATAAATCCAATCCCACCATAGATGCCTATGGGGAGTGTTTTCGATGCCAATATTTGGCGATATTTCGCTTTTTTGGCGAGAAATGCTTTGTAAAGTTTTTTATTTCGACGACGACCGAGAGATGCAACCTGTTATAAGATTGTAAACATTTCTACTTTGCAGTTTTTTTTCTGTGTATGTGTGTGACTTAAAGTAGATTGAATTCCTTCTTGAGTGTCTTAAAGTTGAAAATAATTTGTTATTAGTTGTTAATTGTAAATAAAGTTGGAAGGTTTTCAAATTATGATGAAGGAAAAACTCAGTTTCGCGCTAATCAAAGTAAAGACGGAAACCCTAGCGGGCACAATGATCAACTTGGCGTGGTAAATGACATTCCCATAGGCGCCTATAGTGGGATTGGTTTTTATGCGAACAGGGTATCAAGTAACAGTTTTCGCGCTTAACTTTGGCTGTTGCCAGGAACTCAGTTCTGGAGCATACGCCGGAGACACACCCTTCATCCTTGAGTAATTGAATTCTGTCGCTTTTTGTGATACTCTTGATTCAATAATTTTTGAACCCGGCTCAAGCTATAAACTAAGTTCCGGAGCATACGCCGGAGACAGACTCTTCATCCTTGAATCCTCCATGTTAGGCAATACTTCATAGTCATAGCCTGTTACTATATATATTGTAAAATACCTTTTCCTCGAAAAATATTAGCTTAACATGAATAATTTACATTATTTCTTTAAATATAATGAAACTTTGAATGAAATTGTTCAAAAGAGATCAGTTAGAAATGTAGCAGATGTTCTTAGGCGAGCCAGAGAACGTTCAGATCAAAATCCAAACAGTTTAACAAAATAAAATTGTGTCATTTCACAAATTGAGGTGAACATTGAACATTATCAAATTTTCTGTTATGCTTACACCACTTGGCCTTTTTTAATGGCGAATTTTCTTGGAGCGCTGAATCGCCAGTTTGGCTCTAGAAACGTCAGAAAAATCATGATGTGCATATAACCGAGCTAGTTGGATAAATAACATTAAATGTTTTGCATAAAATGCTGTTAGAGGAAATTTCCTGGCGTTTAAATAATCCATCTTTAGATGAAGTTGCATTTGGTGCAAAACATTTTGAAGCTCTAGGTTTAATTGAGGAATAAAGGACATTTTCTCTTGGACTTCTTAGAGGGGTTTTTAAGACAAAAATTTATTTTTATTAATTAGAAGTATCGAATTTATGAGAAAGTGTAACATGTTTGATAGCGTTAGGAGTGTGACAAAATATTAACATTGCAAAAAAGTTATTCAAAGGTGTCCTTGGCAACTTTCAAGATTCAAAAAATCAATCTGTTGGAATTAGGATGCTTATTAAATCAAGAAGAAATAGTTCTGAAAATATCTGAAACATAGGGCAGAGTGATAATAAAATACTTTGAATTCAATGGTTCGAGAAACAATGCCTAATTATTTTTCAATTTTGTTTGAAATATTGATTTCGAAAAAATTATTGAAGAAAAAATAATGTTGTGATGAGGCGAGCTCAATTAATTTCACTTCACATATCTTGATGTTTGAGCTAAATAAACTTTTAGTATAATTTATAGAAAGTTAAATGCTTTAGTATCTTGTTTTGGTTTACTTTTAGAGCCTACCATAAAATTAAATAAATTAGGGAATTTAAAACAAATCGGGAATATAAATGCTCTTTATTTTCGTAAATCAAGGAACATCATAAATTAGAATTCTCCTCGATGCAAATTTGAGATAGAAAGCAAAAATGAATCAAAAGATTAAATTTTTAAGTTGAGTTCCAAATACGATTTTAAGGTTACAGGTGAGTTCATGAACAAAATCTATGCTTCTAAAGAATAGTTAGTTCAAAATATTCTGCCTGCGCCCGAACTTAAAAAAATGTGTACACTGAAACTGAAACACAATAAAGATTCGCTATGATTGATCAAAGATAATTTATTATATCTTCACATTCCAATACAATCTCCGCATACAATTTCTGTGGCAAGATGAATCATATTAGTAACGGCTTTCGTCGTGTCCAATCAAGTGGTTCAATCCAGTTTCGAAGTCATCGAATATATCTGTAGATAAAAGAGAGATAGAACAATAATTAAAGCAATTCCATTAAATTTTGAAGATAAAGAATTGAATACCACTAACTGCAATGCGAAACATAATTTTCAAATCTAATCGTTTTTGCCAATTCCTTAAAGTGTCGAAAGTCATTTACAAAACTGTTCTCTCTTCTTCTTCATCAACATAAATTAAAACACTAAGAAAAAGCAGAAATAAAATAAGTGTTCTAAAACAAAAGGTTTAGAATTTTAATTTTAGCCACAAGTAATATGCTTCTTGAGGCTCGTTTAACCCCTTAACTGGTTTGTTTTTTGAACTAAGAAATTAGAGTTACCTTCTGTTTTCGGGATTCGTTGTCATTTTTATTCCATTGAAAACCTAAATGACGGTTGAAATGTGTATGAATTCCTCCGATTCTTTGTACCGAATTATAACCTCTGACTGCTTTAATGACTTTGATCTAGTTTATAAGTTTGGGATTGCAATAATTCGATGCATGTAAGGCGCACTGGCAAACGTGTTAAGGGATTGCCGTTGCATAAAATATTTCAAATCTCTGTTTCAAACATTATAAGAAGATAAGTAAAATTTGTGGATGAAAACTAATGACTTTCATTGGGAATGAAGTATAATTTGCTCTTAATGAACCTTAAAGATGCGACATTAAACATCTCAAATGTTATTTTAAATTTCTGGTCTCTATATTAGTTTAATAGCTTCAAAATCAAAGTGAGATAAAACTTATGTTGAAAAGCAAGTTTCTCTAAAATGTTTGTTGAAAATGCCACCAGTTGTATTTAAATTTCGACTCCTTTTCTGATTTGCCATAACTCGAAGGCATGCATCAACTGGTTAGGCTTAAATTCATTCTAAATAATTACTTAGAAGGTAAATTCACAATCGGAAGGACGCTTCTTTAAATTCGATCTAAAAAAACCATTATGCATAATTTAACCGTTTACAACAATTGATATTTTTTCCACTTCACAGTTTGCTTTCACAGTTAAGATTAGGAAAGAAAAAGAATTAAATAAGGATACGACATGCAATTTTTTCCTTTATTATTTTCAAAAAATATGTAGAATATGATTTAGATTACTGCAAATTCATTAATTTCTTTTCCTTCTCTCAATTTTTCAAAACTTACTGCTCTGTATCGCGCTTTGAATGATTTAATACAGAAACAACTTTTTTAAGTTAGGAGATGAAATCAGAATTACACTCTGTAGAATTATATAAATATACGGAAGTAGGTATTCAAGTTTTGCTTATTAAAAGAAAATCGACACATGATTTTACTTACTTGGGTCGGCAGCAGCATAAGCTGAAAAACAATAAAAATAATTTAGTATTATTTATAAAAGAGATTACATTAAAAACAATTACAAATAATAAAACTATAACAACTTCGGGAAATTAAAAAAGAAGAAAAATAAACACAAAGTATCTGGTGCTCGCGCAAAAATTTTCGAATATCTTCTTTCGAGGCAGAGTGTAAGTTTTATTGTGTTTTCTTTCTTCTGCTTTTTTATATTAAATTCAAAATTGCAGTGTTTGATGGGAGTTTTTCGCCTCTTTCAATCTGGGATTTTTCGGGTCACAACGAATTCAAATTTTTAGACTTAACAGTAGGTTCCTTTCAAGAAAAAAATCCCAATTAATTGTTAGAATCCATGCAGGTGCTTCATCCTTGAAAAGTTCCAACTGCCGGATTCTTTTTTTTAATTTTATTTTGACTTTGTGATTTTATAGCTTTTTGTTAGTTAGTTTATTAAATTATAAAAGAGAATACATTTTTATTCATAGTATTTTTTACAATCCATATTAATTAATAATATGGACTTTTTTTCGTAAAAGAAGAAAGCTCTCACATATACAGCATTTTTCATGCTCAATTCATCTTTCAACACTTCAGTAAGCAATTCTTATAAAAACAGATATTTTAAATTTCAAAGTAGTATGGTTGCTGTTTAAGCAGTGATAAAATCTAATCATGTTATTTTAGTAAATACCGAAGTAGATACGTTTGTAAACCATTTGAAATACATCTTGAAAGCAGATAAGTCGATGATAATTAGAATCTAATTATAAAATATCTATTGGTTTTGATAATATTGAAATTCATACAATTTGTTTTGTTTCAAAGAAAGTTTTACCATTACATTTTATTCATATATCAACAGATACAAAATAAAAGGTACTGATTCCCAGATACTATTTGAAATTGTTATATCATGCCGATGCATCTTCTTTTAAACACGCTGGTATAAGATTACTTAATTAAGTGAAGATAATAAATAAGTTTTCTCAGTTTTGAGATTTTCAGTGTAACCCTCGAAAAGAAAAATAGTATTTTCTCCATTTTGAGATTTTAAGGTTTAGTACTGCTTCAGGTACAGCCTATGTTAGTTGCACTTATTTTTTCATCTATTGAATGTAGATTGTTACTAATGAAATGAAAACAAAATCCGTTTCATTGTGATATAGCATTAACTAATTTTTTATATTCTACTAGTTGCGGTCTACTAGTTTGTGCCAAAGCCATGGGAAATGTAAGCTCAAACTTATGCAATAAATAGGAAGAAATGAAAATAATAAGTAACGCTTTGGTGGCAATCATAAAATGATTATTAAAGTTAATTATCTGATAATTCGAATTCAAAATGTGTAAATAAATGAGTCTGAATTTCAAA
Source organism: Araneus ventricosus (assembly GCA_013235015.1). NCBI lineage: Eukaryota > Metazoa > Arthropoda > Arachnida > Araneae > Araneidae > Araneus > Araneus ventricosus. Next base: position 10,512 of record BGPR01020164.1, read on the forward strand.
CAATAATAGAATTAATCATTGAAATGAAACCAGTTGAAATTAAGCAACATATTATTACTTACATATTACTATCCTAAATAAATAAGGATTATAGAAAAAATTATCTTTGATTTAGAAATTTTACTTCGTAATTTAAAAATGTAATCGAATTTTGAAATTCCAAGAAAATTTCTATAAATTGAATAAAACCTGGATAACGAATGACTGGAAAAAGTTTAATATGACGCATTTCATATTGTATTATATTTCAGCCTATATTTTTAAACATAGTCAGTTAATAAGAAATCTCACGCAAGGTATTAGATTGCAAAAAATGCAACTACATCATTTTTTGCCTTTGCCAATATTTTTAATTATTTAAATATTCGCCACCAAAGTTTCTTTCGTATCTTGTGGCATCTTTGGCAACTATTAAAATTTGAACGGTAATTTTTTACAGTTTGATTAAATATCTTTAATTTTCTTAATTATTTACTTAGTAATCAACTTAAATATTAACTGCCTTAACTTTTTATGTCTTTTCCTTTAATGTTTCAAGTTCAATAAATTATAAATCAATTTTATTTAACGGGACTATTTGCTCGCCATTTTGACTCGCGGAGGTTTTCATGAGTTAACAGTGTAACGTCACCTGTCTGGAAGTATCCCTTTGTCTTTTGTTTGAAATTTTCTGAAATGATCGCACACATTCCTGGAGGTTCGAGACCGTTAGGAGTTATTCCTTCGGTTCTCGTCCTCTCAGGCGTGTCGACAGGTAAAAAGAATGATGTACAAGATGACTAATATATGTCTAAAAATATCGTTTTGACTGCAAATGAGCGGGACTTACCGATGATAAGCAAAAGTCTCTTTACTATTCGAATAATTTCATCGGCCATTTTAAACAAGTTGAAGGAAGTAGTTGTCAACGACGAGAATTCAAGCAACGAAATTGAAAGTGAGAAAGGTCTATTCAACATACTCCAGAAGGTATATTGATGTAGTGAATTGCAATGACAACTGAATCATTTCTGTGCAATCAAGCCAATAGCAAATTTATGAAGGGTGCGTACAACGAGTGATCAATTACGCACTTCTAAGTGAACCGCAATGATAACTATACTAAGGTCAGTGTAGTTATACCAAGAATAAATTGAATTTACGATGGCAGCAAACAACGAATAATTAGTTGAGAATGACGAAAAATGGTTCTTCATAGAATTCTACAGATGACATGTGATTTTGTTTCGAGTTCAGCTCAACAATGCTTGATGGTAACTAGGTAGCAAGTTGTTTTTTCAATAACGTTTAGGATATCTCGAGATATTTTTATTAATGATATGTAATTATATAAATTTTTAAACTTAATATGTCAACGTAAATCTTTAATAAGGTAAATTGTTGAGAGCGTTTTATATTTAACTTGAAAACTGCAGAAAATTGCAAAATATTTTTATATGTGTTTATAATTGTTATTTCCTTATATCTCTGTCATGTTATACGCATCGGAGAATCAGTTCTATTGTATAAGTTAACCTGATGTGTTAATGAAGAAAATCAGGTAGTCTTTCTGTTGTGGTTGGCAGTAAACTAAGTATAAAAAATGTTAATAACAAATATTTAAATTTAAAAATTTGTCTTTCTTTAATCTCTCTATTATATTACAATGCAATGTACGAACTGTTTTTTCAGCTTTTTTTCCTTAGCGACCAAATTTTTAGGAGACTGAAAAGGTAGGTGCATTATTAGGGTGCAGTAAAAATTGTCTTTTTGTTTGTACGTCAGATTTTCAGCACCAGTAATTAAAAATTAAGTAACAATCCATAATTAACACAAGGAAAATACTTTTCCTGACTAAAAAATAAATTATGAAACAAGATTCTAAAACAAATATCTTTAGGCTGGCAGCACTTCTTGAGTTAATTTTGAGAGGAAATGGGTTTATTTATTAACTAAAAATATTTGTCATAGTATCTTGTACACTTAGATTTGTTGTGTTTTTACAGGGTAAAAGTACAACAGATGCAAATTAAAATGCATCAAAAGAAGAGACCTTGTCCTTTAAGAAAATCCAAATTTAACCTTAAAATAATGAATTGTTGTTCTACTCACCGAGCATGCCCAATAAGGCGACGGCAGCGACAACTTGTTTGGCAGAGAGCATTTTCAGAGATGTATGCGGAAGATGATTGCAAAGCTAATCCGTAAAGACATTAGGCCTCCTGGCTCTTTTATACAATGTTAAGCTCTAAGGATGATCGATTAATCCCGTGGCAGAGGCAATAACATTATGAAATTTATGATGAAAACAATAAAAAGGCACATTTGATATTTTATGATTCATCTTTTAAACTGTATTTGAAATGTGTATAAATGCTTTCAAAAACAATGTTTTTCTTGCTTCAATTTTAGAATAATGTGAGAAAAATATGAAATTTATGGTCCATTTATTATCATAGTTAGTTTGTACTGGTATTTCACGAGACATAATTGATATAAGAAGTGATATAATTTACAATAAAAACGGTTAGTGTCTGTTTCTTCGGACGCAGGAATTTTATAATCTTATGTTTCAATGTTTTTCAACGTAATTTTTTATTAATTTGCCAAACGATCTTTCTATTGGATTTTCTACGTAGATGTATTCTTATCTTCACCTAGGTGACGCCTTTGACATTTTCTTCCTTAGCGTATAGTACCGCTTTAGGCTACAGAGATGCAGGTATTATTTTTTCGAAGTGTTTCTTCTCGAAGTCACTTTCAATAAATACTTAAAATTCGTTATTACAGACTTATGGAACAATTTAAAATATATTCCTTAATCACTCAATTTTTTGTTCTCTGAATACAAAAAATAATTTCAACTCAAGGTTAGGATTAACTGAGTCCATTACGCATTTTAATATTTTTTGTAGAACTGAAGAAAATGCCCAAAATCTATGGGATATGGATATAATAATTTAACACAAGTCATTGCAAGAGAGAACGATTTATAATATTGTTTTTACTGCTAATTTGAATTAATCTTGAAATGTTCAGACTGGTTAGTTATTTCGGATACTTTGTTTTCATTATTTATTCTGGTAAATGTTATATATTATTGGTGAAATTTTGCTGCAAAGTGTGTTTCTTTTACTAATTTTCCTACCTTACCTGCTCTACTTATTGTCTAACTCATTTTCTTTATTTTAGAGCTATTTGAAAGAAAGCAGTGGTTGTAGATGTAAAAGCAGTGTCCGGAAAGGAAATACTGTAAACGCTCTTAGAATTGAAAACTTTAATACTTATGTCAGCTGTTTGACAGAACTCAAAATTGTGTCAAACTTTTTATTGAAAAAACAAATTTTTATGCAGTTATTGCATTTGTGAATGATCAAAACAAAATTCTACTTAAATATTTACGATCTTTCATATATCAATTAGAGTTTTATGTTTGAAAAATTCATGTTTCTTTCTAACTTGGAGAAAAGGGGAATGTAAAAAAAAATTTTTAATTTAGAGAAAACGAAAAAAATTTAACCAAAAGATTACTTCAGTGTTCCCTCAGTAAATAATAAATTTCATATTATTAATAATTTAATGGCAACGATAATATACAAACAAATGGAATAAATTTTCAGAAATTCATGTAGTACTAAATCCGCAATGGGGTGAGTCTAAAAGACATTTTAACTAAATTTCATTCGGTTGAGTGCTCAAAAGCTACAATTCGCTGCAGAAGTTCTCTGAATTTTTCAAAGATTTTTAGTCAAATCCTAGAGGTGCCGCAAAAAGCTTGAATTTTTTTTTCCATGAGAAGACTGGCAACACGGAATTCATGGAATCAAAAAACTCAAATAGTCAAAAACAAGTCAAATATATGATGGATGTGTTAGAAGACTTTGCGTGGGATAAAAGGTTTTTTAAAGACTCTCTTTTCCAGTTAATAATAGAATTAGGCCCCACTGATTAAAATCGTCGGTAACTTCATTACTCACAGTGCCTTGCTTCCTGGGTGGCATTTTAGAACTAGCCGAAATCACTTATTTAGGATTGATAAAACGGTTCAATGTAATTCAAAGCGTACTAAATGAGCATCGCCACAAATTTCATAAAAAAGGTATGAAATTAGGGAACAATAGAATATTATTCCTTTAAATAAGACGACAGTGAAGCAGATAAAAATTATTATTTCATTTCTTTCTAAATATAAATAAACCAGTTATTTTTTTAAATTTGAAAGATGTTAAATACTCCTTAGCTTCTTGAAAGGAAATCCTATTTTATGTGAATTGAATAAACTTTGCTTTTAAAATCGTCATTATGAGTCCTGGTTTACTGACTTTGGCTAGACTACTTCCTATTTTGCTGAAAAATTGAATTTGATGTATTCTGTTTGCATTTCAATCCAATTAAGCATTTATTAACCTTTTACAAATTATCTGTTTCGTGGCTTTTCAGTGAGCTCTAAATGGCATTTTTGATTTCAAAATTTGTTCGCATTTAGTATTACATAAATTGTTCCATGTATATGCAATTTGTCATTATTTTACCAGTTTCTTAAATCTTATGAACGGGAGTTTTTGCCCTTTCAATCTTGGGATTTTTTCGTCACAAGAATCCAAATTTTAGACTTAAAGTAGGTTTCTTCAAGAAAAAAATCCAATTAATTGTTAGAATCCATAGGTTCTTTCCTTGAAAACGTAACTGCCGGATTCTTTTTTTTATTTTATTTTGACTTGTGATTTTATAGCTTTTGTTAGTTAGTTTATTAATATAAAAGAGAATACATTTTATTCATAGTATTTTTTACAATCCATATTAATTAATAATATGGACTTTTTTTCAAAGAAGAAAGTCTCTCACATATACAGCATTTTTCATCTACCATTCTTCACCCTCAGTAAGTCTTATAAAACAGATATTTAAATTTCAAAGTAGCATGGGTGCTGTTTAGCAGTGATAAAATCTAATCAGTTATTTTAGTAAATACCGAAGTAGATACGTTTGTAAACCAATTGAAATACATCTTGAAAGGATAAGTCGATGATAATTTTGAATCTAATTATAAAATATCATTGTTTTTGATAATATTGAAATTCATACAATTTGTTTTGTTTCAGAAAGTTTTACCATTACATTTTATCTTATATCACATCAGATACAAAATAAAAGGTAAATTGATCCCAGATGACTATTTGAAATTGTTTATCATCCGATGCATTCTTTAAACACGCTGGTATAAGATTACTTAATTAAGGAAGATAATAAATAAGTTTTCTCAGTTTTGAGATTTTATGTAACCCCTCGAAAAGAAAAAAGTATGATTTTCCATTTTGAGATTTTAAGGTTTAGTACTGTTCAGTACAGCCTATGTTATTGATTATTTTTTTTTCATCATTGAATGTGATTGTTACTAATGAAATGAAACAAAACTCTTCATTGTGATATAGCATTAACTATTTTTATATTCTACTAGTTGCGGTCTATAGTTTGAAAGCAATGGAAATGTAAGCTCAAACTTATGCTAATAGGAAGAAATGAAAATATAAGTAATTTTGGCAATCATAAAATGATTATTAAAGTTAATTATCTGATAATTGAATTCAAAAAATGTGTAAATAAATGAGTCTGAATTTCAAACAATAATAGAATTAATCATTAAATGAAACCAGTGAAATTAAGCAACATATTATTACTTAGATATTACTATCCTAAATAAATAAGGATTATAGAAAAAATTATCTTTGATTTAGAAATTTTACTTCAATTTAAAATGTAATGAATTTTGAAATTCCAAAGAAAATTTCTATAAATTGAATAAAACCTGGATAACGAATGACTGAAAGTTTAATATGACGCATTTCATTGTATATATTTCAGCCTATATTTTAAGCATAGTCAGTTAATAAGAAATTTCACGCAGGTATTAGATTGCAAAAAAATCAACTACATCATTTTCGCCTTGCCAATATTTTTAATTATTTAAATCTTGCACCAAAGTTTCTTTCTGTATCTTTGTGCATCTTTGGCATCTATTAAAATCTGAACGTAATTTTACAGTTTGATTAAATATCTTAATTTTTTGCTTATTTAGCTTAGTAATCAACTTAAATATTAACTGCCCTAACTTTTTATGTCTTTTCCTTAATGTTTCAAGTTCAATAAAGTAAATCAATTTTATTTACGGGCTATTTGTCGCCATTTTCAATCGCGGAGGTTTTCATGAGTTAACAGTGTAGCGTCACCTGTCTGGAAGTATCCCTTTGTCTTTCGTTTGAAATTTTCTGAATGATCGCACGCATTCCTGGAGGTTCGAGACCGTTAGGATTTATTCCTTCTCGTCCTCTCAGGCGTGTCGACAGGTAAAAGAATGAGTACGAGATGACTAATATATGTCTAAAAATAATCGTTTGACTGCAAATGAAGGGCGACTTAATGATGATAAGCAAAAATCTTTACTATTTCGAACAATTTCATTGGCCATTTTAAACAAGTTGAAGGAAGTAGTTGTCAACAACGAGAATTCAAGCAACAAATTGAAAGTGAGAAACGTCTATTCAACATAACCAAAAGGTATATTGATGTAGTGGAATTGCAATGACAACTGAATCATTTCTGTGCACACGCCAATAGCAAATTGTGAAGGCTGCGTACAACGAAGGACTGGATTACGCACTTCTAGTGAACCGCAGTGATAACATACTAAGGTAGTGTAGTTATACCAAGAATAAATTGAATTTAGATGGAAGCAAACAACGAATAATTAGTGAGACGAAAATGGTTCTGATAGAATTCCAGATGACATGTGATTTTGTTCCGAGTTCAGCCTAACATGCTTGATGGTAACTAGGTAGCAAGTTGTTTTTTCAATAACGTTTGTGGGTATCTCGAGATATCTTTATTAATATTTTTTATAATGATGGAATTATATAAATTTGTAAACTTAATGTCAACGTAAATCTTATTAAGGTAAAGTTGTTGAGAGTGTTTTATTTTAACTTGAAAAACCGTAGAAAATTGCTATATTTTTATATGTGTTTATAATTGTTACCTTATATCTCTGTCATGTCATACGCATCGGAGAATCAGTTCTATTGTATAAGACCTGATGTGTTAATGAAGAAAATCAGGTAGTCTTTCTTGTGGTTGGCAGTAAACTAAGTATAAAAAATAAGTAACAAATATTTAAATTTAAAAATTTGTCTTTCTTTAATCTCTATTATATTACAATGCAATGTACGAACTGTTTTTTCAGCTTTTTTCCTTAGCGACCAAATTTTGAGATGAAAAGGTAGGTGCATTATTAGGTGCAGTAAAAATTGTGTTTGTTGTACGTCGATTTCCAGAACCAGTAATTAAAATTAAGTAACTATCCGTATTAACACAAGGAAAATACTTTTCCTGACTAAAAAAATAAATTATGTAAGATTATAAACAAATAGTTTAGGCTGGCAGCACTTTTGAGTTAATTTTGAGAGGAAATGTTATTTATTAACTAAAATATTTGTCATAGTATCTTGTACTCTAGATTTGTTGTGTACAGGGTAAAGTACAAAGATGCAAGTAAACATAATCAAAAGATGAGACCTAGCGTTAGGAGTGTGACAAAATATTAACATTGCAAAAAAGTTATTCGAAGGTGTCCTTGGCAACTTTCAAGATTCAAAAAATCAATCTGTTGGAATTAGGATGCTTATTAAATCAAGAAGAAAAAGTTCTGCAAATATCTAAAAAATAGGGCAGAGTGATAATAAAATACTTTAAATTCAATGGTTCGAGAAACAATACCGAATTATTTTTCAATTTTGTTTGAAATATTGGTTTCGAAAAAATTATTGAAGAAAAAATAAAGTTGTGATGAGGCGAGCTCAATTAATTTCACTTCACATATCTTGATGTTTGAACTAAATAAACCTTTAGCATAATTTATAGAAAGTTAAATGCTTTAGTATCTTGTTTTGGTTTTCTTTTAGAGCCTACCATAAAATTAAATAAATTAGGAAATTTAAAACAAATCGGAAATATAAATGCTCTTTATTTTCGTAAATCAAGGAATATCATAAATTAGAATTCTCCTCCATGCAAATTTGAGATTGAAAGCAAAAATAAATCAAAAGATTAAATTTTGAAGTTGAGTTCCAAATACGATTGTAAGGTTACAGGTGAGTTCATGAACAAAATCTATGCTTCTAAAGAATAGTTAGTTAAAAATATTCTGAATGCGTCCGAACATAAAAAAAATATGTACAATGAAACTGAAACTCAATAAAGATTCGCTATGATTTATCAAAAATAATTTATTATATTTTCACATTCCAATACATTCTCCGCATACAATTTCTGTGGCAAGATGAATCAGATTAGTAACGACTTTCGTCGTGTCCAATCAAGTGGTTCAATCCAGTTTCGAAGTCATGGAATATATCTGTAGATAAAAGAGAGATAGAACAATAATTAAAACAATTCCATTAAATTTTGAAGATAAAGAATTGAATACCACTAACTGCAATGCGAAACATAATTTTCAAATCTAAACGTTTTTGCCAATTCCTTAAAGTGTCGAAAGTTATTTACAAAACTGTTCTCCTCTTCTTCTTCATCAACATAAATTAAAACACTAAGAAAAAGCAGAAATAAAATAAGTGTTCTAAAACGAAAGGTTTAGAATTTTAATTTTAGCGACAAGTAATATGCTTCTTGAGGCTCGTTTAACCTCTTAACTAGTTTGTTTTTTGAACTAAGAAATTAGAGTTACCTTCTGTTTTCGGGATTCGTTGTCATTTTTATTCCATTGAAAACCTAAATGACGGTTGAAATGTGTATGAATTCCTCCAATTCTTTGTACCGAATTATAACCTTTGTCTGCTTTAATGACTTTGCTCTAGTTTATAAGTTTCGGATTGCAATAATTCGATGCATGTAAGGCGCACTGGCAAACGTATTAAGGGATTGCCGTTTCATAACGTCTGGGAACAACTTTGCCTTAGTTTAGAAGTTTAAAATTGCAACAATTCAATGCATGTAAGGTGTACTGGGAAACTTGTTAAGGAGTTGCCGTTGCATAAAATATTTCAAATCTCTGTTTCAAATATTATAAGAAGATAAGTAAAATTTGTGGATGAAAACTAATGACTTTCATTGGGAATGAAGTATAATTTGCTCTTTATGAACCTTAAAGATGTGTGTGTGCGACATTAAACATCTCAAATGTTATTTTAAATTTCTGGTCTCTATATGAATTTAATTGCTTCAAAATCAAAGTCATATAAAACTTATGTTGTAAACCAAGTTTCTCTAAAATGTTTGTTGAAAATGCCACCAGTTGTATTTAAATTTCGACTCCTTTTCTGATTTGCCATAACTCGAAGGCATGCATCAACTGGTTAGGCTTAAATTCATTCTAAATAAATACTTAGAAGGTAAATTCACTTTTGGAAAGACGCTTCTTTAAATTCGATCTAAAAAAACCATTATACATAATTTAACCGTTTACAACAATTGATATTTTTTCCACTTCACAGTTTGCTTTTACAGTTAAGATTAGGAAAGAAAAAAGAATTAAATAAGGAAACGACATGCAATTTTTTACTTTCATTATTTTCAAAAAATATGTAGAATATGATTTAGATGACTGCAAATTCATTAATTTCTTTTCTTTCTCTCAATTTTTCAAAACTTACTGCTCTGTATTGCCCTTTGAAGAATTTAATACAGAAACTACTTTTTTATGTTAGGAGATGAAATCAGAATTACACTCTCTAGAATTATATAAATATACGGAAGTAGGTATTCAAGTTTTGCATATTAAAAGAAAATCGGAACATGATTTTACTTACTTGGGTCGGCAGCAGCATAAGCTGAAAAACAATAAAAATAGTTTAGTATCATTTATAAAAGAGATTACATTAAAAACAATTACAAATAATAAAACTATAACAACTTCGGGAAATTAAAAAAGTAGAAAAATACACACAAAGTATCTGGTGCTCTCAAAAATTTTCGAATATCTTCTTTCGAGGCAGAGTGTAAGCTTTATTGTGTTTTCTTTCTTCTGCTTTTTTTTATTAAATTCAAAATTGCAGTGTTTGATGGGAGTTTTTCGCCTCTTTCAATCTGGGATTTTTCGGGTCACAACGAATCCAAATTTTTAGACTTAACAGTAGGTTGCTTTCAAGAAAAAAATCCCAATTAATTGTTAGAATCCATGCAGGTGCTTGATCCTTGAAAAGGTCCAACTGCCGGATTCTTTTTTTATTTTATTTTGACTTTGTGATTTTATAGCTTTTTGTTAGTTAGTTTATTAAATTATAAAAGAGAATACATTTTTATTCATAGTATTTTTTACAATCCATATTAATTAATAATATGGACTTCTTTTCGTAAAAGAAGAAAACTCTCACATATACAGCATTTTTCATGCTCAATTCATCTTTCAACACTTCAGTAAGCAAATCTTATAAAAACTGATATTTTAAATTTCAAAGTAGTATGGGTGCTGTTTAAGCAGTGATTAAATCAAATCATGTTATATTAGTAGATACCGAAGTATATACGTTTGTAAGCCAATTGAAATGCATCTTGAAAGCAGATAAGTCGATGATAATTAAAATATAATTATAAAATATTTATTGGTTTTGATAATATTGAAATTCACACAATTTGTTTTGTTTCAAAGAAAGTTTTACCTTTACATTTTATTCATATATCAACAGATACAAAATAAAAGGTACTGATTCCCAAACACTATTTGAAATTGATATATCATGGCGATGCATCTTGTTTTAAACACGAGGGTGTAAGATTACTTAATTAAGTGAAGATAATAAATAAGTTTTCTCAGTTTTGAGATTTTCAGTATAAACCTCGAAAAGAAAAATAGCATTTTCTCCATTTTGAGAATTTAAGGTTTAATACTGCTTCAGGTACAGCCTATGTTAGTTGCACTTATTTTTTCATCTATTGAATGTAGATTGTTACTAATGAAATGTAAATAAAATCTGTTTAATTGTGATATAGCATTGACTAATTCTTTTATTTTCTACTAATTGCGGTCTAATAATTTATGCCAAAGCCATGGGAAACATAAGCTCAAACTTATGCAATAAATAGAAAGAAATGAAAATAATGAGTAACGCTTTGGTGGCAATCATAAAATAATTATTAAAGTTTATTATCTGATAATTCGAACTCAAAATGTGTAAATAAATGAGTCTGAATTTCAAATAATAATAGAATTAATCATTGAAATAAAACCAGTTGAAATTAAGCAACATATTATTACGTAGATATTACTACCCTAAATAAATAAGGATCATAAAAAAAATTCTTTGATTTAGAAATTTTACTTCGTAATTTAAAAATGTGATCGAATTTTAAAATTCCAAGATAATTCCTATAAAACTGTATAAAAGTTGAAAAATGAATGACTGGAAAAAGTTTAATATAAAGCATTTCATATTGTATTTCAGCCTATATTTTTAAACATAGTGAGTTAATAAGAAATTTCACGCAAGGTGTTAGATTGCAAAAAATGCAACTACATCATTTTTCGCCTTTGCCAATATTTTTAATTATTTAAATCTTCACCGCCAAAGTTTCATTCGTATCTTGTGGTATCTTTTGCAACTTTTAAAATTTAAACGGTAATTTTTTACTGTTTGATTAAATATCTAAATTTTTCTTAATTATTTACTTAGTAATCAACTTAAATATTAACTGCCTTAACTTTTTATGTCTTTTCCTTTAATATTTCAAGTTCAATAAATTATAAATCAATTTTATTTAACGGGATTATTTGCTCGCCATTTTGACTCGCGGAGGTTTTCATGAGGGGGCTATAGGACCTTTAAACGCGAAAAAGGAACTCGAAAGTTGTTCAGTTACGACTCTTCCTAACGCAAGAAAAAATCAGTGAACTCAATATATTTTTTTTATCACAGTTACATAAGAGACATAACCTTATAAATATGAATTTTTAAGACAGTGAAATAATTTTCAATATTATAAATAAAAGTATAAAATAGACCTATTCTGTATAAGGTATCGAACTCAAATTTGGCTTGCGGGCAGGATTTTAAAAAAATGGTTCATCGTATCACTATAAAATTTTCCAGGTATACTTATACACACACAATAAAGAAAATCATGCAAAATGATAAATATCAAAATAGATTTACTAGACTTTTTTTACTTTTTATGCTGTTAAAACACGATAACGCTTTATTTAAGAAAAATTTCAGCCTATTAGCAAGCACTGAAAAAAAGGTATACATTATAATGATTTGATCTTGCATGATTTTCTTTATTGTGTGTGTATAAGCATACCTGGAAAATTTTATAGTGATACGATGAACCATTTTTTTTTAAATCCTGCCTTTTAAATGCCTTTTTCCCCATTATTGTAACTTATACATGCCAAATTGGTGGCTATTTGTGCAATTTTTCTTGATGAATTCGTGTTTTTCGAACAAAAATTCCAAATTAAAGAATTTAATGACTCGTTAGTATTTTGAGTCTTTCCTCCTAAACATCTTTTTAATAGTGTTGGATTCGATAAGGCCTTAAATATTGGCTTTATCATATCCATTACTGCTCTTGGAACAGAACTTTTATGCTTGAACTTTTCCAAACTGTTCTTAAATTTTGCCTGATTGTATTTACACCACGAGTTTTCACCCGTGGGACAAAAGTGATGTTGTGGATCAGCATCTGTTGACACAAAGTGCATCCAAATGGCCCATATATCTTTCCTCATTGAAAACAAATTGTTCTTGTTCTTCCTAATAGCATTGCCATAATATGTAGTGAGTTTTTTTATGAGTTCATCAGTTAAACGCCCCCTACCACCAATAGTCTTTCCGTCGGCTAATTTCTTCCTTTTCATGTCTTTTTTCAGCTTTCTAAGACGTGTTCCCATTCGCTTTTGTACGTGGCCCACACATTCAACTTTTTCTATGGTTGTATTTATCCCATATGGTTTATCCTCACAAACATCTTTGAATGTAGAAGCATCACCATCACCTATATAAGATAAATACCTAACACCTCTTTCTGCGACAGATCTTCGAAAAATTTTTTTCATGCCCTCAACTTCCATTTTACCTGCTGATCCAAAATGATTTTTTTGGCATGACTTAGCATGATGTGACTGCCATTGCTGATAACTGGATTTTGATTTGTCTGAATACAGTTTTTTTGAAACTTCACATGACTTGCAGTAGGAAGACATTACATCGATATCAATAACCTTCCCACTCTGCCTCTGAAACGACATTTTTTTGGTCTTCTACCAGATTTTCTGTTTCTTTTATCATTCATCTTGTAAAACACACAGTAAAGTCAGACTCTAAACAAGAAAATCACATAATACTAGAAAATAAGTCTATCAGACATTCAAACTAAAGCCGCTTTTCAATAGAAAAAACGTGTATTTTCGTTTCTGAAAACGATATCACAGTTTGGTATACAAACAAGTATGAGTAGTGTTGAGTTGTAGGTATCCATCTCCCGAAGCAAAGAGTTAATTTAAATAAAGGCAAACTAGAGCCAAGCTTATTTACTTAAAAGCTGTAGCAGTCGACATTTCAAAACCGAAACTGTTGAACAGCTGATGAATCGTCAACAGTGACCTTCGCGTTTCTGAGTAAAACGTCAACAGTGGCCTTCACGTTTCTGACTATATCTTCTAAACTAATTAAAGTACACACAAGTGCGATACCTTAAAATGTTCAGAAGGGTTTCGGCTATCAAATGAAATTATAAAAAAATCGAAAAATTGAAGGTTTAAAGGTCCTATAGCCCCTTAACAGTGTAGCGTCACCTGTCTGGAAGTATCCCTTTGTCTTTCGTTTGAAATTTTCTGAAATGATCGCACGCATTCCTGGAGGTTCGACACCGTTAGGATTTATTCCTTCTCGTCCTCTCAGGCGAGTCGACAGGTAAAAAGAATGATGTACGAGATGACTAATATATGTCTAAAAATATCGTTTTGACTGCAAATGAGCGGGACTTAATGATGATAAGCAAAAGTCTCTTTGCTATTCCAACAATTTCATCGGCCATTTTAAACAAGTTGAAGGAAGTAGTTGTCAACGACGAGAAATCAAGCAGCAAAATTGAAAGTGAGAAACGTCTATTCAACATACTCCAAAAGGTATATTGATGTAGTAAATTGCAATGACAAGTGAATTATTTCTGTGCAATCAAGCCAATAGCAAATTTACGAAGGCTGCGTACAACGAGTGATCGATTACGCACTTCTAAGTGAACCGCAATAATAACTATACTAAGGTCAGTGTAGTTATACCAAGAATAAATTGAATTTACGATGGCGGCAAACAACGAATAATTAGTTGAGAATGACGAAAATGGTCCTTGATAGAATTCTACAGATAACATGTGATTTTGTTTCGAGTTCAGCTCAACATGCTTGATGGTAACTAGCTAGCAAGTTGCTTTTTCAATAACGTTTAGGGTACCTCGAGATATTCTTATTAATATTTTTTATAATGATATGTAATTATATAAATTTTTAAACTTAATATGTCAACGTAAATCTTTAATAAGGTAAATTGTTGAGAGCGTTTTATGTTTAACTTGTGTGAAAACTGCAGAAAATTGCAAAATATTTTTATATGTGTTTATAATTGTTATTTCGTTATATCTCTGTCATGTCATACGCATCGGAGAATCAGTTCTATTGTATAATTTAACCTGATGTGTTAATGAAGAAAATCGTGTAGTTTTTCTGTTGTGGTTGGCAGTAAACTAAGTATAAAAATTGTTAATAACAAATATTTAAATTTAAAAATTTTGTCTTTCTTTAATCTCTCTATTATATTACAATGCAATGTACCAACTGTTTTTTCAGCTTCTTTTCCTTAGAGACCACATTTTTAGGTGTCTGAAAAGGTAGGTGCATTATTAGTGTGCAGTAAAAATTGTCTTTTTGTTTCTATGTCAGATTTTCAGCACCAGTAATTAAAAAATTAAGTAACAATCCATAATTAAGACAAGGAAAATACTTTTCCTGACTAAAAAATAAATTATGAAACAAGATTCTGAAACAAATATCTTTAGGCTGGCAACACTACTTGAGTTAATTTTGAGAGGAAATGGGCGTATTTATTAACTAAAGATATTTGTCATAGTATCTTGTACACTTAGATTTGTTGTGTGTTTACAGGGTAAAAGTACAACAGATGCAAACTAAAATACATCAAAATAAGAGATCTCATCCTTTAAGAAAATCCAAATTTAACCTTAAAATAATGAACTCTTGTTCTACTCACCGAGCATGCCCAATAAGGCGACGGCAGCGACAACTTTGGTGGCAGAGAGCATTTTCAGACATGTATGCAGAAGATGATTGCAAAGCAAATCCGTAAAGACATCAGGCCTCCTGGTTCTTTTATACAATGTTCAGCTCTAAGGAAGATCGATTAACCACGTGGCAGAAGCAATAACATTCTCAAATTTATACTGAAAACAAAAAAAGGCACTTTTCATATTCTGCGATTTATTTTTTAACCTGTATTTGAAATGTGTATAAATGCTTTCAAAAAACAATGTTTTTCTTGCTTCAATTTTAGAATAATGTGAGAAAAATATTAAATTTATGGTCCATTTATTATCATGGTTAGTTTGTACTGGTATTTCACGAGACATATTTGATATAAGAAGTGATATAATTTAAAATAAAAACGGTTAGTGTCTGTTTCTTCGGACGCAGGAATTTTATAATCTTATGTTTCAATTTTTTTCAACATTATTTTATATGAATTTGCCAAACGATCTTTCTATTGGATTTTCTACGTAGATGTATTCTTATCTTCACCTAGGTGACGCAAGTGTTTGACATTTTCTGCCTTACCGTATAGTACCGCTTTAGGCTACAGAGATGCATGTAATATATTTCCGAAGTGTTTCTTCTCGAAGTCACTTTCAATAAATACTTAAAATTAGTTACTACAGACTTATGGAGCAATTTAAAATATATTCCTTAATCACTCAATTTTTTGTTCTCTGAATACAAAAAATAATTTCAACACAGGGTTAGGATTAACTAAGTCCATTACGCATTTTAATATTTTCTGTAGAACTGAAGAGAATGCGCAAAATCTATGGGATATGGATATAATAATTTAACACAAGTCATTGCAAGAGAGAACGATTTATAATATTGTTTTTACTGCTAATTTGAATTAATCTTTAAATGTTTAGACTGGTTAGTTTTTTCGGATACTTTGTTTTTATTATTTTTTTTAAAAGTTACATATTATTGTTGAAATGTTGCTGCAAAGTGTGTTTTTTTATAAATTTTCCTACCACATACGTGCTCTACTTATTGTCTAAATAATTTATCTTTAATTTAGAGCTATTTGAAAGAAAGCAGTGGTTGTAGATGTAAAAGCAGTGTCTGGAAAGGAAATACTGTAAACGCTCTTAGAATTGAAAACTTTAATACTTATGTCAGCTGTTTGACAGAACTCAAAATTGTGTCAAACGTTTTATAGAGAAAACAAATTTTTATGCAGTTATTGCATTTGTGAATGATCAAAGCAAAATACTACTTAAATATTTACGTTCTTTCATATATCAATTCGAGTTTTATGTTTGAAAAATTAATGTTTCTTTCTAACTTGGGGAAAAAGGAATGTAAAATAAAATATTTTTTTTAATATGGAGAAAACGAAAAAAAATTAACCAAAAGATTACTTCAGCGTTCACTCAGTAAATAATAAATTTCATATTATTAATAATTTAATGGCAACGATAATATACAAACAAATGGAATAAATTTTCAGAAATTCATGTAGTACTAAATCCGCAATGGGGTGAGTCTAAAAGACACTTTTACCAAATTTCATTCGGTTGAATGCGCAAAAGCTACAATTCTCTGCAGTAGTTCTCTGGCTTTTTTAAAGATTTTTACTCAAATCCTAGAGGTGCCGCAAGAAGCTTGAATTTTTTTTCCATGAGAAGACTGGCAACAAGGAATTCATGGAATCAAAAAACTCAAATAGTCAAAAACAAGTCAAATATATGATGCATGTGTTAGAAGACTTGCCATGGGGTAAAAGGTATTTTTTAAGACTCTTTTCCAGTTAAGAATAGAATTAGGCCCCACGGATGAAAATGGTCGGTAACAGCATTACTCACAATGCCTTGCTTCCTGGGTGGCATTTTAGAACTAGAAGAAATCACTTATATAGGATTAATAAATCGTTGCAATGTAATTCAAAGCGTACAAAAAGAAGATCGCCACTAATTTCATAAAAATGGCATGAAAGGAAGGAACATTAGAATATTATTCCTTTAGATAAGACGGCAGTGAAGCAGATAAAAATTATTATATCATTTGTTTCTAAATATAAATAAACCAGTTATTTTTTTTAAATTTGAAAGAGATGTTAAATACTCCTTAGCTTCTTGAAAGGAAATCCTATTTTATGTGAATTGATTAAACTTTGATTCTAAAATCATCATTATGAGTCAGGTTTACTGACTTTGGCAAGACTACTTCCTATTTTGCTGAAAAATTGAATTTGATGCATTCTGTTTGCATTTCAATCCAATTAAGCATTTATTAACCTTTCACAAATTATCTGCTTCGTGGCTTTTCAGTGAGCTCTAAATGGCATTTTTGATTTCAAAATTTGGTCTCATTTAGTATTACATAAATTGTTCCATATATATGCAATTTGTCATTATTTTACCAGTTTCTTAAATCTTATGAAG
>BGPR01020165.1:2994-28211 GCA_013235015.1 Araneus ventricosus
ATTCTGGTAAATTTATCAAATTAAATGGTCTAAATTACCATCTTATTTGGTGGTATTACCTTTGTGTACGGTAATAATACCAAATTCCATACCAAACAGAGTGGTAAATAAACGATATTTTTCTGGTTATTTTACCATAAAGTCATTACTAAACTGCTACGGTAAAAAATACCGTACTTTATGGTGTTCCATATGAGCCAGAGAATACGGTAAATTTTACCATATTCTGGTAGTTTTGACCAGAATTTTTTTTCAGTGTGTTAAATCTTCTTCTTTATCTATTTCAAAAATACTTGTTTATTTGGTTCAGTAACTTTTTTTATAATTTTGTTGGATGGATGCAATTCACAATAACTAATGTCGATTTTAATGCAAATTAATTCAAATGCCGTGCAAAATTTTTATTTCAACAATTTAACTAAATAACTGCAATAGAAAAACTTTAAATTAGCAGCAGAAATCTCTTAGCTTACTGTTCCTTTGATTTAGCAAGAAATTTCATTTTAAATACGACTAAATGTCTGAAAATAATGCAAGTCGGAAAAAAATAGCAGTTAAATAATTTCGTTAAAATAATAAAACTGCAGTTTCATATTTACTGCTTCAAAACAGCATTTTATGTTGTTATAAGAACCTTGTGGCAATTGATGAAGTAAGGAGCCTACAACTCACGGTCAATGCTAATTTGCTTTATATATTCTCTGAAAATCGAATTTTCGCCTAAGCGAAGATATTGGAATTATCATTATTTTGTATAGAAGTAAAGTTAAATAGATATTTGGCACATGGTCTTTATACCAAAATTGTAGATTTGTATGAATTTTTTAACCAAATCCGTTAACGTGTAGACCGTTTATCTATTCGTATGTATAATAAAAACAGTAAATCAGAAACACAAGAACTTAGATAAATGAAATTTGGTATATGATCTTTATACCTAAACAAGCAAAGACAATACAACAACCTTTCCCTCTAGATTTAAGTATAATTTTGAACAAAATCTACTAACAAGAAAAGGCTCGATAAATTTTTACCACAGGTCACAAATTACGTTGATATTTTAAGTATATACTACGAGAAAGTCAAGGGAAACGCACTCGCCTTTCAAGGCAGTAATCGAAACATGTTGAAACACTAAGGAAGGACAATGAATTGCTTTTAAGTGATAACTGGCTTAAAAACTGTTAATAGATCTTCCTAAATATGTATAAAAATGTTTGAAACGAAAAGAAACCACTGCAACAACCTAAAATATGAACTACAAAGCAAGATTGCAGAGGGCAATTTTATAACAATGCTATCTAATATGTAGGGAATTTATTGCGGATTTCAAGAAAGAATAAAATTACAAAATAAATTAGTCATTTTAAGTGCCATGTACTTCCTCGCGTTGCCGATACGATAGGCCCCCTTCTGACTCAAGGCAATCACAATTTTCAGACCCAATCCGCCACTGATTGTAGGTTTGTTTAACATTTTGCACCTAACCTCTTGAGTCTGGCTGACGATGTGTCTATCATTGCACGTGTAAACATCATAACTCAAAAACGCAACGAGCTATATGGGTGAATGATAAAGTATATGATATTTACACTAAAATTGCATTGTAGCTATTAATTATATACCTATTAATCTATACCTATTTTTGAACTAAATGAGTCAATGATAGACTCATTCAACAACTTTGGGCGGCTCAAAATATTATTGCGGTATTTTCAGGGCAATTTAATTCTGTGCTTTCATTTGATTTACAAGGACCACGTACTCAAACATACTGAAATTAAACTCAAGTAGGTTTTAACTTTCAGTAAGGCTAAACCGACTGTCCTTGAACTTCTACCATGTAAAGAAAAGACTCTAAGTCACATTTTACAGTGAAGATTCGGCCTCGAGGGCAATTAGGGGGGATCCACGAAAAAGGGGATGAAGGCGAAAATGGACGCATCCTTTTTCACAGAAAGCTGACAACGCGATGTAACTTTCATGAATGGTTATGTTTGATGTGCGTAATATTTACACGCATTTTCGTAAACACACCACAAATATTCGGGAAGATATAAAGGTTTTCTTTAAAAAAATTCGAATTTTCCCGCTTGTTTTTTGCTTATAACATGCAAAGTTTCCCACAAAATTTTACGAAAATTACAGAAAAAGTGACACTATGTTAGAGAAGCATTGCATAAAGATTAGGAATATGATCTATCTGTTGTGGGTCAACCATTCTTTTCGCATTATTAGTCTCGTAGTTATTATCGATTCAAATCTGACGATATTTTGTCACACAAGAAAGTTCGACCGACTGCAACTGTAACGAGCGGAAAGAAGTTTTCACGTCAAAAATAAGGCAATTTAATACGCTAACTGAATTTCTATTTTTAAATGAATCCCAATCCCAAACCCATTTCACTATAACACTACTGAAAACAGATGGCCCTTTAAAGTGTTGAAAAAACCTTTATTTATTTCCGAATATAAATAATGCAAGATTAACTAACATAATAAAATAACCTATCATAGGACAAAAAAACAAAAACGGTAATATATACAAAAAACACAAAATAATAATAAGAAGAACAATCCGGCAGAGAACATTCTCAAAGGTCACTCCCTACTGGAATTCCAAAAATTAAGAATTGGGATAATTTTCTGTAAATAAATCCACTTAAAGAAGTCAAATAAAGGGTTCTTCTGGGACCTGAATTATCCCAAGTATGAAAGAAAAAGGAAACAAACTTTCCTCCAAATATTTTTCAAAATGCCTTTTTAACAAAAGGCAGAAGAAAGAAAAGACGGAAAAACTTTACATTTTATTCCGGAAACATCATCACTTACGCAAACTCTACTGATTCGAATAATGGCGCCTAAATAAAAAGGAGATATTGATTTGGACGCCAAAGACCCTTGCTCCATGTATTGAGAAAAAGCCAAGTTATTTACAAATTCTCCAGCCCTTCTTTAATTTAAATTTCATAGTTGGAGAAATTGTTTGGAAAATCGTTAAACATTAAGTTATTAATTAAATTATATTTAGCATTTACATAAGATGCGGTTATTGCAAATTCTTTTAATTCTGTTGATTTGAGCGAACACAGTATTTTTTATAATTTTGTAATAAAAATTAGTTTGAAAATCACAAAGTAAGGGCCTTGAAATTGAAATAATTTCTTTTACACACCTACTGAGACATCTGAATTACAAATCCAAATAATTACATTTATTATTTTTATTATTAGTTTTATTTATTTTTAGCTCTTCCGGATAGCTATTAACTAAATAATCGAATACATTATAATTAAATAATATTAAGTCATCAATATACATGAAAACAAAAATAAGCTTATCTTCAATAAAATCTCTTTCAAAGTTGTGAAGAAAAACATTAGCCAATGCACTAGAAAAAGAAATACCCATTGGTATTCCCCGAGTATGTTTATAGTAGTCAATTCCATTAAATAGTTTTCACAAATATTTAACTTGCAGAGTTCGAGCCATTTATTTCTATCGATAATATCAGAATTGAGGTACAAATCGTATAAAGTTAGCAAGCTTCGATTAATGTTTTATGCGGGAGGCTGGTGAAAAGATTCTCAAAATCATACGTGTTAAGACTCTTGATATTATTGTGTTTCAAAAAATTCAAATTTTCAGTGTTACAATTAATAATGAAGTTATCTTTTTCTTTAATTTTTTCTAGAATAACTTTAAACAGTTTAAAGAAAAATTTTGAAAATAAAAATTGTAACTGCTTTAGTGCTTCATATCTGTATTTCACTGACTTTTTGTGTAATTTTATCTTTGGGAAAAAGTAAGATAAATTAAATTACCAGTCTTAATTTTTATTTTTTTAGATAAGGCTAACATTCTTTTATCCAATTCTTTTTCACTAAAATTAATTAGTTGAAATGTTTCGTTTGAATTATAGTCATTAGCAATAATCTCTTTAAAGTGGAATTTACACATAATGCAAAATTGGTTGCTGCTTTTTCAACAATATTAACAATAAACTTTTCTTTCAAATTATCAATTTCTTTTTTCTTATTAAAGAAAATACCTAGTTTAATAAGTTTGCCTTCATTTTTAGTAATCCTATTCCTAGTTTGCTTTATTATTCATATTCCTAGTAATGCGCTGTTTCCACTCTTCAAATCCTTCAACAGGCCAGAGATATTTCTAGCTGTTTTTGCAATGAATATATCCAAGTCTTAATTAATAGAACTGACAACTTTTTTAAGGCTCACTTTCTGTCTTAATCTGAATTTAGTTCCCTTTTCCATAATTTCCCGAAGAGAGTCTGATTTAACAATTTATAAATTACCCGTAATGACACGTCCCTTATCCTGATCAATATATTCTTTATTTTCCTCTTCATTTCAATAGCACTGCGAATTATTAATATCGAAAAAATTTTACAACGGAAATTATAGTTGCAGATTTGTTTTTTAAGAGTCCTGGAGAATTTAAAGACAGTTTCAATTACAGTTTTATCATTGATGGGGGAAATAACTTTACTATCATGAATAATGCTTGGCAGCTGCAAGTCCTCGAAAAAAAGGTCAAGAAAATCAATAACACATAATTCTTTGTTCCTTTGTTCCTTTATTTACTTTGAAAGATAGTCTGTTGTTAACTATTCGAAATTTAAATTTAACCAGATCTAAGAAAATATTTTTAATAGCAGTATTATTAAACTTTTATTCTACAATTTATTATTAATAAACCATTTTAATCTATTGTTTCTAAGCCTAAAAATATAATGTTTAATTTTATTAATATTTTTCCAGTTATAGTTAAGTTTACATAATTACTGAATTTCATCCAAAACAATAACTTAATTTCCATTTTTACCTCTACCTCTCTGAAATCTTTTTTATTATCATTCGTTTAGTTCAGAAACCTTTAGAAACGTTTAATTTGTTATAAATACAAATATTGTTTAACTCAATGTAACCCTCCCCATTTAATTTACTTTTAAGTCTGTACCGAAAAAGAGTTTTAAGGTACCAAATATATAAATTCTCAGTGGCTAATATTTTATTAAAATCAACAATTTTATATTCTAAATACAATTATTAATGAGGCTTTGAAAACAGTTTTTCATAAATATCACACGCATTGTCATGGATGTTATTATAAAATATATTAATTACGATTCTTATAATGTGATCGATAAAATTATAATAAAAATTAAATTTTTTTATCTTAAAAGAATTAGCAAAATTACTCAACGCTGTTGAAAGTCCAATAAATATCCATGAATATAAAAGTAATTATTCGTTCATAAAATATTTAAATGGTATTGAAAAAATTCAGCATTGGAATCGATTCGGCGATCCAGTAATTACAAAGAGCTCACGCTAACCACTCGACCTCCGCAATCTCGGCCTACAGTTGCAGCGAACAGGCTGATATTTTATTACCTTACTGAATTGTAGAACAAGTAGCTTGTACGTTGTATTGTTCTAAGATACTACTACAGATGTACTGAATTTGAAAAAAATTGGTAGCCCCTGTACCTGGTGTTCCCCTTGTGTGTTAATAAATAAACACATTAAAGGAAATAAAATTGAAAATTTAATTTTGAACTTAATTTTCTACTTAAAATTAATAAGTTCAAAAGCAATAATTTTTTAAAATAAAATAACACTAATAAATAAAATTCATTTTTCTTATCAAATGTGTAATAAGTAAATGATTTAAATAATCATTTATTAAATCCCTTAAATACTGTAAAAAATATTAGTGTGATACAAGCATGAATGTAGGGTTGATATATTAAAATGGCTTTGGAATAGAAAGAACACTACGCATTTAATAAATATTCTACAGATCATAATATTTATATAGATTGCATCGTAAAGGCAATATTTAAACTTTTTATTTGTATGAACAACCGTAAATAATCTTAAATTTTATGGTAGAAATGTAGAGATTAATATATTTTACAATACAAAGAACACTACGCATTAAATAAATATTCTAGATATAATAATATTTATACACATTACTTTGCTAAGACAATATTTGACTTTTTCTATGAACATTAATTTTAAATTTTATGGAAGCAACAGAGTCAACATTTATAAAATGTTTGAGCTTGAGACAATGACAAAAGATAAATGCTAGGATCGTTCAATTTTCTTGAAATATATATAGCTAACTCAATTTAATAGCACATTTTGTTGTATTTAAGAGACATTTATTGCATCTCATCCATGATGATATTTTCGCTACAAGTCAAGAAAACTCTCAGTAGTAAATGCATTTATAAATTCTAAAAAGGTTTGTTCTAGTATTCACATCGATTATGTCTTTTTTTTTAAATATTGGTAAATATATGATATTTTTAAGTAATTTAATCACTGCTTTGGAACACATAAATTTCGGCCAGCTGGATTTTCGAAGAACGTAATTTTTATTGAAGATATACATACAATTCTTATTAAAATGTATGAAAAAAGTGAGAGAATTTACTTCAGTTATATTAACGTACCGTTCTGAAGGAACATAATAACTGTCTTGAGTTGGACCTCGTAATTTTGAACCATGGTCAGATGACCAGGGCGACATCTAAATGGCCACCCCTTTCTATAAACTTCAGCACCACACCAGCCTTCTCTTCCGGCTCTGTTTTGCCTTAAATCCAGTAGGGTATATGGAGTTGGAATGGGTTGAGTGAACCACAAACGCGTGAGGACGTTTGACCACTATTTATGATTTAGAACGTTAGCTGCCACGGCTCACGTCTGATATTTGAAAAATCTATCTAAATAGATGAACCCTTCTCTGCTATCTCTTAAATACAGTAGAGGAGGGGTAATATGATTAGGTAGTAGGTATGAATCGTATTTGATTCATACGATGATCAACATGTTAGATATTAAATTACGCAAAGAAAATACGGAAGAAACAGAAGAAGTAAACAATAGTGATAATAATATACCTTTTCCACGCAACGCAGCAGTATATAGTGATTGTATTAACTATATTGTCTAAAATCAACTAACCAATTAACCGTCCCAGCTGCACAAGGGAAATTTTGAAACGTTTGAGAAACGCCACCTTCGGAAACTCAGTTGTACTAGCAAACGGCATCAATTTTTAACAATGAACATTCCCTCCCCTTCCTGAGGTTAGACCGTTTTGCTATCTCAAAGGAGAGATTTGACAGTGATTTATACTACTTTGGGCTTCGCTTTAAGGGGAAAGGAAACGGGTTGGAATAGGTGTGGAAAGCAGCCAGTTTTTCTTTGAAGCTTCGAAAATGCTTCGACCACGCTTCAAAAAATAGAACACAGTTGAAAACTTTTAAAAATTCGAAACTCTTATCTTTAAGTTTTTTGGAAAAACGCATAATTTTTTTGCGTGCGCATATTTTTTAAAATTGTTCTTGGAATAATTAATTCAATACATTTTGTTGGAATATCCTTGTTCATATCGGAGATCTATTTTATTTATATATTTCAAGAAAATGTACTAATGGATCAAGTAACTCAAAATGACTGTCATGCAATAATTCTTTGTGTATCATCTAAACTAATCATTGCAGTAATAGTGTTTTCATGTGTACCATATTTTTATATTACTTGATATTTTCTCATTTTTAGAGTCAAAGTGTACAACTTCATTGTCTTGTACATACAGTTATGATAATAGTTTCGTTAGTTTGTCATTTATTAGAAGTCTGATTAGATAATATTGCATTAAATTCTAATTTCACAAAGTATTTTGTATCAGTATTGCATTCATTTATATTAGCACGTTCTCTTTTTGTTTTTGGAATTTGCGTTAGCTACTATTTTCAACATTATTAAATTTTGACGTTAATTTACGATATATAAGTATCTTAGCTCATTGCAGAATTATATTAACGGTATTTTTCATATTTACATGTTTCAAGGGGATATACTAAACGTACATGCACTCAAAGTTATCATTGTAAAATAATCTTTTAATTCTGTTCTCTATTTAGTTTCACGATATTACATTCAAAGTATTTGAGTTAATTTAACACGTTTGGTAACGTGCATTTATATTTTCCTTTACTCAAAAACCTCTATTGTTTATCACGTTTTGTTCTGACATGTTTTGAAGTTTTCGTTAAAATAATTTCTTTAATAGCTACAATAATTTTAAAAGTTTCATTGAAGAATTAAAAAAAAAGATTTTTTTCACTTTGAATGTTTGAAAAGCATATAGGTACATTTTTATATTAGCCAGAAATAAGGTTGGTCGGTTGGAGTTTATTTGTGCTGAAATCTCATGGGACATATTGCGCCAAACACAAATGTGGTATAATTGAAAATGTCTTAACCTCTACGGCTCGGCACTGATCGAAGGAAAATATCACCTTCGTTCGGCTACTTTTAGAGCGGAGGAGATCATTTCTTACCCCCACTAGAAAGTCCAGTATGCCCATTGTCACTCCATTCAGTATTGTTAAGGCATTCATTTTACAATGGGTTGAGGGGAAGAGCTGCCGTCTTGTGGCCTATATTCATGCCAATGTTAGAAAGGTCTCTAGATTTGGCTCTAGACATATGCTACAAAATTTTTATTTTCTAAATTCTTTCCTCCCACTTTTATTCGAATGAATTGCTCGCTTTGAAGTACTTATTTTGTTTCTGCAATTATTATGCATTTTGCAATATGCAAGATTTCTTTTTAAAGTAAATCTAAGATTAAAATAGATTTTCTACTCGAGTTTAAAGTACAGCATTTCTGATACTAAAAGAGTAAAATTTATCTAAATGCGATATTTTATAATAATCATATATGAAAAAAGGGCTTATATTTATAATTTTTATTTGTTCGATTAGCAATTATTTTTAATCTTCACAAATTACTTGATATAACTTCTTCTAAAACAAAGTGGTAGGATTTCAATTTTTTAAATATAAGAAAAACATTTTACAAAGATTAATAATATAGTTGGCAATCTTTATTTGTGTGTTAAAATATTTTTAGAAATTTTATGATCAGTTTTTAATCCAGTGAACTTTTTTAAGTTCCTTAAGAAACTATATAAATAATTATTCAGCATTAAATATTAAAAAAATTATCATAACTGAAAGTTATATATTGCGTTAATTAACATTTAAAAGAAGTGGGCAATAAAACCTTATATATATTATATAAATCATATTTTCAAAGTGTATATATATTTTTTATGTAATATTTCTGCAATAGGAAGTTTATTTTCCTTATATTTGAAATCTTTAATATCTATGTAAGGCAAATACCATGACTCATTCACTCAGCACGAAATCTCCCAAACCGTGAGGCCAAGAAAATTCAAATTTTGCAGGCTGTTGCTTTTTGGATAGCAGTTGCTTATTAAGAAAGGAGTTTTCAAAATTTTATTTAGAATTTTAATTAATTAAAACTTATCTCAAATTTTAATATTTTAACGCAATAACTTCAGAGCATATTGTGGCACAAAAATAATTTTAACAAAATCTTAAAGTGAAAAAATTGGCCTTTCAATGACACCAAATTTATTTCCATGCGACGTTCTGTTTAATCTAAATTAATTTTTTAAAAAATGTTTCCAAACAGGAACCGTGAGCAACCCTCACGGTTCCACAATATCACAGTTCTATTTATAGCACTTGAAAGGGAGGGGAGCTTGGTGACGGGTTACGATCTGGAAATGAAGCTCATTCATAGTTCACACCAGTTGCGGCGAGTTCGGGGGGAGGGGAGGCTCAGTCGCCCCTCTACTTTTTAGAGAAAGATTACATTTTTATTTCATTTTAGCTGCATGAAACCTGGAATTGTAGAAAAGCAATAGTGTTCATGAAAACTAACTAATTTTTAAATTAACTTTTTAAATTCTATTCTCTACCCCCTGAAGTCCCGGGTCTTTTAGATGTCAAAATTTTTTTTTGCCGCCTCACTTTTTCCATCCAAACTGGCATCTACTGGCTCACACGGGGCATACAGTATGTGCGGCTTCCGAGACCATACTCAGCGTTAATCATTCTACGATGAGTGATAGATGAATTGAGTGAGAGTTATTTGAAACGCAGTTTTTAAGTTTCGTTGGCTGTGATGTATCATACAGTATTATATCGCTGGCATTTTTAAATTATTCATTTATATATTTTACTATCTACTAAATACAATTAAATATTCACTTTCTTCTCACCATCTTTCCTGTGTTGTCGCGGGTGAAACAACGACGGGTAATTAATATAA
Source organism: Araneus ventricosus (assembly GCA_013235015.1). Taxonomy (NCBI): domain Eukaryota; kingdom Metazoa; phylum Arthropoda; class Arachnida; order Araneae; family Araneidae; genus Araneus; species Araneus ventricosus. The sequence goes on from BGPR01020165.1 coordinate 13,192, forward strand.
AATAAAAACTAATTTAAACGGGCGAACCAGCTGATCGCCGAAAGCGGCAGTAATATAATAAATGCGAAAGTGTGTGTGTCTGATTGCTACGCTTCCACGGGCAAACTTCCCAAACCGGTTTGGATGAAAATTGGCAGAGCAGTAGCTTGAAACCCAGGAATGGACATAGGATATGGGATTTTATCATAAATTCGATATTTTTGACTACACACAACAATTAAATAATAACGAAAAAGGACAATTGATGGTTGGCGATAAAGATTTCCCTTAGGGCTCACCTTCCTTAGTTGGGTCCGGGTGACCTAATCCCGAGGTACCCAAGAATCTTTTCTCCCTTTATGTTTACCCTTCTCTACACCTTCTACTTTCTGCTGATCCATTCCATACCTCGACGTCAAGCGAGGGAGCTCTCCATGAGAATCAATCGCCACTCTGTTTGCTTCCTGCTTCTAATGGACAGCCAAAATTCCAACGTGTTCGCCGTGACGGCCCAGCCATTAGACGGGTGGTGCACTGTTGGTCCTCAGTGTATCATTTCGGCTGGTATCGTAATCACATGGATAGGCTGCTAGGGATCAAGCGAAAGGGTCATTCTCTGGGATTTGGCGTTAAGGGTGGTCAACGTTCCTGGAGATGACTCTGAGCGTATAGGTCCCGACTAGCACCAAGGTAAGTCCCAAGACTGGGAAAATCCAGAGTCAGTAACTGCCTTCCCTTGTTGGGCTCCGTGGTGGGTGGTTCCGTTGAATTCACTCTAATTTTGTATTTGCTTTGAACGGGTGAAAAGAAACTTCGTCCAGAACTATTTCGCAACCGAACACTGATAGCATGTCTAATTGCATTGGTTTTCTGATTATTACAGTTTGTGGAAAAGACAAATATCGTAGCATATCCCCTTTTGTAATTAAAAAAGGCTAGTTTGCATCGGCGTATAGCTAAAAAATGTTCGTAAACTCCGATCTGCAGATCTCTTAATCGAGACAACTTTTGAGCATCAGACGAATTCTTTCCTATCAGCCAAATTACTTCTGAAGATTCGAATTACCGTTGTGCCTCAAAAAAATCTCAATTCGTGTCGTGGAGATATTTCCGATACAGATTTGCTGTTCACCCCTGAATCTGAGATAATGGAAGGTTTGTCAGACCAAGGTGTTACAAAAGTCAGACGAATTACAATAAAAAAGGCATGGAAATAATAGCATCTGAGCACTTAACCTTCAATTTAATAACACTAAGTTACCTCGACACAACAAATTTAACTACAAGGTCCGTTCGTATATTCTCTTGCGTTGTTTTCAGTGCCAAAAGTTTGGAACACACAAAATCTAAATGTCGCGGAAAACAGATTTGATGTCGATGTTCGTTACCTAATCATGCCGATTAAGAATTTTGAGGCAGAACCAAAATGTTTAAACTGTAAACAGTCTCATCCGTGAAATTCACGTTGCTGTCCTCAATGGCAGATTGAAAAAAAGAATATAGCAGATAAAAACTGAAAGGAACTTATCTATTTAGAATCAAAACAATTAGTGAAAGAACCCGCATATCAATCTTATGCTCGATTTACGAAACAGTCTAAATGCTTATCCGTTGCTGAGAAAAAAGAAACTCTTTCAGGAAAGTGTATCAAAATTTCATCTCAACCATCACCTCCCACATATAATCCCACTACAAGCCCATGTAACCAAAAAATCACTTCCATTACAGCTTTCATCTTCTGAAGTCAAATGCCATGATAATGCTTCGACCGATGAACCAGATATTGTTATTTCAGCAACCCCGAATTCACAGGATGCTAAGGGTTTTACGACAGTCAAAAAAAGAAAGAAAAAGTCTAAAAAGCAGTCCGATTCTACAGAGAGCAGTAAAGAAAAATTCTACAGAAAAGTCCTCTAAATTTTGGACAACATCTTCTTTGAATTATAATTTCAAAGGAGTTTTAAAAAATTATACTATTTTATCACTTTTCTCTACTTTTTGTTTGATGGAGTTAATCGATTTAGCAAGTGCATTCAAACTCTCTTGTTGAGAGACCTCTTACAAAGAATCTAGCTGTATTCTCATTTCGTATCTACGACTTTAAAACATAAATAACAGCAGATTACGATTTAAAAGCTTCTGAACTTTTCAAAATAATAAGGCTTAGCTATATAGCGCTAGTATTTTGAGGTACGTACACAATTAATTATTATGTTTTCAGGGACTTCTCATATTATTTCATAAATAAATCTAAACATTCAGTTCTGAACGTCACTGTATCAAGGCTACTATTTGCAAAAACGAAGTATATTCTTCAGAAATTCTATCATAAATCGAAACTATCATATGTAGATGGGAGTCAAAACATTATTACTATTATTATTTATACAAATCCCTCTCAGAGTAAGGAAGAAATACAGAAAGAAGAGGAAAAAAATTAAAACAACAACAAACATAAATATAAAAAGTAAGTTTAATTGCAGGTGGAAGTGAGAAGAGTCTTTCATCATGGATTAAAAACATCATGACAAAATCAGACATGCAGGAAAACAATGTTATAACGAAAAAGAGCAGTGGCTCTGACTGAATCATTGTGTACATAAAAAATAACTAATAAAATTAAGTCGTATTTTTCGCCTTTATGTCATATTAAAGGAAATTAGTTTTTGCATTTTTTTCCTCAATCTTATTTTATTTTTTATTTTTTTCTTTTCATATGTTACACTTTTTTTAGCCATATTAAAGGAAGTTTGTTGCATTTTTCAATTATTTCAATTTATTTTTTTATTTCGTTTTATTTTTTCTTCTGCTAGAAAACATATTATGCTAACGTGTTTTAATTTAAAATCATTGGAAAATAATCGTTTCCTGCCATTTTTTTCTCTTTCTATTTTTTGTCTTTTTATATTTTATATTTAAAAGTAGAATTTTATTAATATTTTACTTTTCTAGAGATTATTTTTAGTTTGAATTTTTAATCAACAACGCCGGAAAAATTATGTGTATCAAAATTGTTCATATTAAAGTTGTTTTAATTATCATACGGTACATTGTTTAAAAGTTTAGAATTAATATTCTTTTTCCAAACTTCTCGCGTTTTCATTTAAAAGGTATAGTTATAAGCTAATGAAAAGCTAGATTTTAAAGTTTTAAATCAACAGAAAAAGGATGCAAAGGAGATTTACGTTTGTTGGGGAAGGTAACTGACAATATTTGTAGGAAAAAACGTAGGCGCACATATAAAAATATATGTATCCCGAGCTGCGCCGCGTTATCAACTATAAGATAATAAAAAGGCAAGATTTAGAAACTTAATTCAACAATAGGGGATTCAATGCGGATTAACGTTTATTTGGGAAAGTAGCAATAATATTTGTACGGAAATATGAGGTGGGAATATGAAAAAGTATGGATCCCGAGCAACGCCGTGTTTCAGCTAGTTAGAGCATATTTAGGCCTCAAATACAGGGTGTTCATTAATTATTGTCGGAGTTTCCGTACCTCATAACTTTCGAATAAAAAATATTGCGCAAAACCCGATTACGTATTCGTAAATTATAACTCAAAGAATTTTATTAATGATATTAAAAAGATTAATGAATTTGCACATGGCTGCCCTTCGTGGCTCGTAACACATCGAGACGAAATTCGATTTCCCTCCAAGTGTTTTCCAGCATTTGTGGGGTAACATTTTGGATCGCAGTAACAATTCTGCGCTTCAGTTCATCAAGGGAGGGCACAGGAGTCTTGTACACAATGTTCTTGACAAACCCCTATAGAAAGAAGTCCAGCGGTGTTATATCTGGTGATCTCGGAGGCCATGGGATTGGTCCACCTCTTCCACACCATCTGTCGGGAAAGTTCTCGTCTAAAAAGTCACGTACAATCATGCCCCAATGTGGGGGTGCACCATCCTGTTGAAATATCACATCTGGCTGATGTTGCTGCATCTGAGGAACCGCATACATCTCCAGCATGTCAAGGTATGTCACGGAGTTTAATGTTGTTTCAGCAAAGAAGAAAGGTCCAATAACTTCAGTATGTGATAAAGCGCACCAAACATTCACCTTTGGGCTATCTCTTTCCAATTCTCGATAATCGTGCGGGTTCTTCGAGCCCCATATTCTACAGTTATGTTTATTCACTTTTCCTGACACATGAAAAGTGGATTCGTCACTGAAGAACCATTTCCGAAGGTAATTTTCATCATCCTCAAGTCGAGTCAAAATTTGTTCAGCGAAATCGAAACGACGCGGTTTATCAATCGGGTGTAAAGCTTGCACAATTTGCACTTTGTAGGCATTCAGATGAAGGCGGTTATGGAGAACGTTCCGTATCGTCGTATGCGGCATATGTAACTGCACAGCTGCTTGTCTCGTTGATTTTCGTGGACTGCGATTAAACGTTTCTTGGATGCTATCAACATTTTCCTGCGAAGTGCTCGGTCTTCCCGCTCCCTTTCGGTGTAGAACGCTATCAGTTTCCTGAAATTGTGTTAACCAGCGTCTGATAGAATTATCCGAAGGAGGATCTTTCTTGTACGTGTTCCTGAAGCGACATTGAGTAGTTATGACTGATTTAGTTTCGAAAAACCACAATACACACATTGCCTTTTCTTGCACGGTCGCCATTTTTATTTATGACGTCATAATTACCCAGACTGCAAATATGCTAAGATCGCATTGTTGCCACGTAAAATTCTTTGAGTTGTAATTTACGAATACGTAATCGGTTTTTGCGTAATATTTTTTATTCGAAAGTTATGAGGTACGGAAACCCCGACAATAATTAATGAACACCCTGTATATCTCATGAATCTTCATAGAATCCTTTCTACTTTCCTTTCTGAATGTCAAGGTCTTAGTAAAAGCAAAGTAAAAGGGACTCGAAGCGAAAATATATAATTAGATAATTCTTATTTATTACGAGATATTAAATGGAAAATCTTATTATTTCATTTTCATTCTTTTCTGGACCAATATTAAGCTTATTAAAGTGTGTAGGTTCGAAAACAAAAAGATTTCAAATATTCCAGTCTACTGAGTATTGCTCTTGTTATAGAACGTAAAGTTTTGTCGTGTACATTTGACAAATATATTGTTCGCTTATATCTTTAGGAAATATTTTTATGAAATAACTTCTGTTTGCTTTCGAAACAAGACTGTTTAAGAAATGTGTAAATATAAAAGGAAAAGTTTAGAATCAAATCGATTATGAAAAAAGCTAGTCGATTCTATTTGCCACAAATAATTGATCCCGTAAAAGGGAAAGATTTAAAGCAAGAATACCAAAACTAACAAACAATGCTGCAATAAAAGTATTTTAGCAGATGGTCTTTGAAACATGAAGCATATAGAAAATAGAAACGTATTTAAAAATGACATTCGTCATCAAATTTTATGACGAATTTTTCTAACCCAATTTATGAGGAGGAATATGAATGGTAACATCTGATAAAATACATCAAGATCTTGCAGTGAGAAAAACAATTTTTTCAAACTACGTTCATAAACACAGGAATATAATTTTTCCATCGAGACTTGCAAAGTGGTGAGTATCATATTTCTATTATGTTAAATTTTTATAGTGCATTTACATAGTAAAATTTCATATTGCGTTAAAAAATTGGAAACAATTTTGATTTCATATATTTGAACATATTTGACAACATTTGAATCATACTAGAAATGAAAAATCGTCTATGCTGTGACTTGGCGTACAGAACTAAGCTTAAGCTAGAATTAACGGGTTTGCTCTTTATAAATAGAAATATTTGCATTCAGCAAATTTAAAAACTCTAAAAATTGTGCAGATTCCAAAGAGTAAAATAAGTGACATTAAAAATTTCTCTTTAGTAAAAAAATGTTTATAGAAGAAGTATGAAATTTCAGGTGTTAGTATAATTTGCTAGAGTGCATATTAAAAAAACATATCTTTAAGAATAATTTATTTAATAAAGCCAGTTGAAACTCACGAATGAATAACAAATGCACAAGTTTGCTCTTGAAAAACAAACATAATATTTACATGTCAATATTTAGATTCTTTTAAGATTATTGTACATTTCTTTTAGTTTCTGAATTTCTCTTTTTGACAATTTTAATATGATAAAAATTGCAATATAAGTATATAAAGGAAAGAAAAAGTATTATTTAATAAGACAACTCATAACATTTTCGAAAAGTAAAACTAGATCTTAAACTGTATATGGATACTAATCAGTTGAAACGCGTTTTGGAATTTTTTTGCCACTTTTCAGCTTGCTTGCTGCGTATGATTTGGAGAAACTGTTTTCCAATTTTTTTTATTTTTCTGTTAATTCTAAAAATATTCCGTCTAGTACTGAAATAAGCTACTATTTGTTTCAAATTCCATTGGGGGTACAGTGGGATATGTATAAATTTGGGACTGTACTTTTTGTACTTTATGTTTCCCTTAGAAAGAAATATAAAATAACTATACATATTCAAATATGCTATTTAAAACCTTTTTTCTGTTATAAATTTCCTAAGCGTAATTGCACTGATTGTACTTTATTTTTTTCTTTAGAAATAAATTTAAAATAACTATAAATATTCAAATATGCTACTTAAAAACCTTTCTTACAATGCATGAAGAAAAAACTACCACAGAAGATCATCTAAATAAAAGTTGTGCAATTTTTACTAGAAATGTTGCATTGAATATACATGAATAAAGATATACATTTCTTTAGGAAGTCCTTTAATTGGGAAAACTTATAAAAAATTATTGATGCGATATTCCTTTTACTAATGGTAATATTTACTTGAATAGAATTTGTTATCATACTGATCTATTTCTAAAAATTCTGCATCGAATACTATTATTTATATACTAAATATACTAAAATACCAACAGATATATATGCAAGTTTTTATATAATGAATACAATTCTTTAAATATTTATTGCAATATATATATACTAGACTATATCAAAATTTACAAATGAACTCGTGTGCAATTTAGAATAATATAATGGGAATGAAGATTGAAAAAATATATTGTTTTAGTTTATTGTATAAAGGCAGTTTTTTATCAACCCTATGAAAGTACATATGTAACTTAATGAAGGAATTTTTCGTGCAATCTCATTTGATTTGAGATTCACAATAAAAATCTAATTTTATTGTGTAATCTCATTTTGATTTAAGATGAAGAATACAGATGGATTTCCAGATGACATTTAAAAAAATATGATTGTTGTTCGAAATTGCGTTCTAGAGTAAGTCGTATACATTCTTCCAAACAGGAAACATCAATTCTTCTTTTCGAAATTATTTATGCAGTTTCAAAAGGATCAGTTATTCACACTTTAACCATAGGAACTTAATTTAGAAAGTAAGATTCGCTACTAAGAAAAAAATCCCTTTTCGGCAAGCTTGAAGGCAAAGGTAGATTCCTTTATGCTAATGTTACAAAAGCAATGAAATATTTCATATTGATCAATACAGAGATAGTCAATGACTTCATTGTTTCCACACATTGCAATATTTGCGCTGTGATTCTGTTTTCATGACATTTAACTTTTTACTATATCAAGGTTTTATCATTCCATTTTTCATTCCAAAAAGTTATTCTAGATTTATCGGTCAATACATTGGCCAATTTCCTTTAGAATATCATTACATAATCATTCAACAGGTAGGAGTCATAATGAAACAAACATCTCAGCAGAGCAAATATCTCCTAGATAACATTAAGCCAGCTGTAAGTAACAAGAAATTTACTTTTGACACGAATAAAGAAAGAATCGATTTAAAAATTATTTTATTTAATCTAGGTTACTATATAATTAATTGTGCGTACATTACTTTGTCATACGGTAAAATCACATGACATGCAACACTTAAACACTACTAGAATAGGCTCGTTTATCCTGGTTACATAGATAATAGTCACTAAATTCTTAACATAAAAGAGAATAAAAATTATTAAACATTGTGAGTGACAAATTTAATACATGTGTTTAAAGGATAGGACATGAATGCATCCAATTTGAACAGTAAATTTAAATCTCCATCGACGGTTAAAACCAAATGCTCAGGCAGAAATTCCCAAAGAAATTTTAAAGTTAAGGAGATATTTTTCAATACTAAAAAGGATAAAGGGAAATCTTATTGAAATATCTATCGTTTTTGGCTATTATATATTAATCCTGGTCCCGCCATGTTTAATTAATCTGTCAAATTAACTAATTACCAAATTAACTATTAAAATTAACTGTTTGATTAATTAAAATTAACTATTTACTTAATTAAAATTAAATAATTAATTGTGACCAAATCTTCACTAAAACGTTTTTTATGGCTCATACTATATGCCAGCAATCTTAATCTTATAATTATATAATAATTATCTTTAAATAAAAGTCATTGTGGCTATGCATGTATGTTCCATATCTCCTCCTAAACCACTGGAATGATTTCAACCAAAAATTTGCACACTTTTTATTTAAGAAACGAGAAAGGTCACCTTCAACTTTTCAAAGCCTAAAAATTGCTTAAAATTTCAATTAATTAAAAATTAAGCAAGGCGTTTTTCCGCGATATCTTTCATTTCCATAAATTTGTTTCTCTCATTTAATATTTTTTTCAAAATTAATTTTAAACTGAATTCGTAACAATACTCTTGTTGAAGAATAAGAATAATACGAAGAACTGTTTTCAGAAGGAAGAATGCTAAAAGAAAATTTTAAAAGTAGACGTAAATATTGATTTATTTTCATGCTTTAAATTACTGAATAATTAACTAGTTAATTTAATTGTTTCAAAATATTCATTAAAACATTTCTTTTACTTTAGTAATTGTTAACAAAATTTGAAGTACCTATATCTCTAATACTAATAAAGATGAATGTCTGTCTGTGTGTGTGTCTGTTGGCGGTGTACAGAACAGACCGTAGAACATAGAGTTATAAAATTTGGCACGGATATACTTTGGATGCTGAAGATGTGCACCTCGAAGCCGTTTTTTAAAAAATTCGACTCAAATTTAAATTATTTAAAAATTAAACCAAATTTTGTCTTTTTTTGCCAATAACTTCTGAATGAATTGATTGACAAAGAAATTTTTCATGTCATTTTAAAGAGCAAATAATTATCTTTCTAATGATATCAGTTTTATTATTGTAGAAAATTTTTAACTATTTTTTATAAATCTTTAAAGTCATCGAATTTTAAGGTCGCTGGTTTCGAGAGTAGAAATTGAAGGAGGGGAGGCGGGGCGTAGGAGCTGTAATGGCCGCGAGTATCTTCAGAACAAAATTATTATTGATGTAATCGCTTCGACAGTACATATACTAACATTAGAACGATACAAAGAAGATTATCATGGCCTCTCTGCAAGGATGATACGCAAAATGGTGAAGCGTTCCACATTTTTAACACTGATCTGAGAAATGCGCTTAAGCTCCTAGCCTTAAAGAGTTTATTCTAAATCTGAAATTATCCAAAAAAATTCTTTGAAAATCTCCTTAATATTAAAAATCACTTCATGTAAATTGTAAGCGTTCGAGATAAATTTTATATAAATAATTTCTCTCTTTACAGCATTCTTTGCTCCGCCCCCGATTTTTTTTGTCTATACTCCATTACAACTGCTTCAAACGTTCCCTCGCACTGACGCGGTAGCGAAGCGGTAACGTATCTTTCTTCTATTATTTCACCTCGAATTCGAGTCGCGCGTGAATTTTGTCTTCGTCAGTGTCAATCATGATCTTTCGCGTGTTCGTCATCTTTCTCCCCTCTTTTTGCATACCTAAAAGGAAATATTAGATTTGAACTCTTCAAATACTCTTATTTAGCTTTTGCTTATTTTATTTACTACTATTTTCTCAGTAATTTTTAAACATTTTTTTTGTGTTAAAATTATCTCATCTAAAGATTTCTAAAATTTTACAAAATTTTTCTCAACAATGTTATTATCGGCGATTAATTAAGCCTAATAGATAGCTTTAGAATGGTAAATTTGGTTTTATTACCTATTATACAAACATACGCCTGTTTTAGTTGTTTTTTTATCGTTTGCTATTATTCGACAATTTGTGTTTTTTATTGTTTATAGATATTCAATTTCTTAGTGTTTTTGTTGTTATGCACGAAATAATTATTTAAGAGTTATTTTTGTTCATGCATTTCAAATCAATATTTTTTTTAAGTTTATGAATGGATGTTTTCATTGACTAGATTTAAATGGTTATCATGAATTTAGTTTTACGTTTCATAAAATGCGGTCAATTCTCTTTTTTTTCTTACAGGCAAAACTTTATTTAGTTATTTTGAGTTTTAATATATAAATAATTTTTAGCTGAGAAATTTAATATTGTACTTTAAATTTTTCATTACTTAATATCTTTTCCATTTTCTTAAAGAGTCATTTTACTTATCATTTTTAACACTTAAATATAATGGATTAACTCAGTTCATTACACGCAAAAACATCCTGTGCATTTTCGTTTTGTGTATAAAGAAATAAAATTCAGTTAAACTAACTAACCTGTTCACTGTTTGTGTTTTTCAATTAATTTCTTTGTCCTTTTTGCAATTATTGGTTTCAGCTTACAAAAATTAAAATGTTTAAAATGTCAGTCTTAATTGTCTTATTACTATTAATACAAGACTGGCGAACCAGCTGGTCGCCGTAGGTGGATAGTAACAAATAATAATGTACGGAGAAAACGGCTGTTTTTAAAAATTTTCTGGTTCAATTGATATTCTCATTTTAATTAAAAACGTTTCAGATCAGAAAAGCAATTTGTGTATTATAATATTTATACAATAGTAATTTTTACATTAAAAATATTAAATATGAAAACATTTTAATCCGGAGCAAACCCAGGTATATCTACTTGTTTACCGTATAAAAATTGAAAATGAATGCGGCTGATGGGAACTCATAACTTCTAAGTAATTCTCGCTGTCAAAATGTTTCAATTTAAAAGTAGTTTGTTATGATAAGGTGATAATTCCTCTAATTGAAATTTTCTTTCTATCTTCAATCGTAATGGAGCTATGGTTAAATGATAAATTGGGAGGTATTGAATATCGCTTTTCAGCTCATAACTTATAAGCAATTCTATCAGACAAAAAACTTTTAGTATAAAAGTTGTTCGTTATGGAAAGGTGATAATTCGACTAATTGAATTTTTTCCCCATCTAATCGTAACAGAGCTATGGGGAAGGGATTGAAAATAGCTTTTTAGCTCATAACTTCTAAGAAATTGTGGCTATCAAAAAAGTTTCAATACAAAAGTTGTTTGTTTTGATAAGGGAATAATTGGCCTAATTTGAATTTTCTTTCTATATTCAATCGTAAGGGAATTAGGGGAAAATGAAATTTTCAGTCCCTCACCATTTCCACGCCCTTTGAGCTGGGTAGCCCATCTACGATCTCGGCCGAGATTTTTATCGTCCTTACAACATATCCCTCGCGGGTTAAAATCTAATCAAAATTACTCTACTTATCATGTTCACAAGATAACCTATGCAAAGCGTGATATACATCTCTACTGATAATAATAAGGAAATTATTGAAATAAAATAAAAAATATTTTAATTTACCACGTTTTTAAAACGGAATAAAAAGAAAAAGTAATTTCTTCTAGCTCTGTACAGATTTATTACCCAATACAGATTTAAAACGAAAAACGTGGGGCGCATGCAATAGATAATTGATGCATAAATTGTTTATTTCAGTCACTAACAATTTCATTGCAATGGAAATGATTTGAACTGTTGTGTGAGTTTTCTCAACGACAGCTACTCCCTACACTCCTTACTATTAAATATTGCATGCGCCCCACGTTTTTCGTTTTAAATCTGTATGGGGTTATAAATCTGTATGGGACTAGAAGAAATGATTTTATACTTTTTAGTCCGTCTTAAAAACGCGGTATATTAAAATTTTTATTTTATTTAAATACTTATTTTCTGCTTTTTCGTCTTGTGTGTGAGTGTGAAATTTTGCAATCGATTTTAACCATCTTGATGAGATTATGACGGAGACATGTCGCAAATTTCAGGTTTATTTCAGTTTCCCTTCACCTGATCATAAATAGAAAATTGTTATTTTCCTGAAAAATTAGGTTACGTGACGCAGAAACCTTCGAGATATAATGAAAAACTTACTGCGTATGCGCAAAGATATAGCTAAAATATGGGGTGCTTCGATGATCCTATGGGCCACCTATATACCCAAGAACCAAGTCTGTAATGTTAATAGTTTTCGAGATATAATGAAAAACGTACTGCGCATGCCCAAATATATGGCTAAAATATAGGGGTGCTTCGATGATCCCATATACCCAAGAACGAAGTCTGTAATGCTAATAGTTTTCGAGATATAATGAAAAACGTACTGCGCATGCTCTAAGATATGGCTAAAATATGGGGGTGCTTCGATGATCCCTTTTGCCATCCATATACCAAAGAACCAAGTTTGTAATTTTAATAGTTTTCCAGATATAATGAAAAAAGTACTGCGTATGCGTCATGCAAAATATGAAATGACAGACAAGAAAGCGAATTAATATTGCATTGTCATCTAGTTCTGAGCTACGTTTAAAGTTTCAAGTCTCCAGCTCATCGGGAAGTTAGTTTAAAATTCATTAGAAAATTTGTACCGAACAGACAAACAGATAGACAGACAAGAAAGCGAGTTAATAAAAACGTGGTGAAAATAAAATTTTTTCCTCTACTTTCAGAAGGATTAGAGTTGCAAGAATGAAAGCTGGTGGAAGAGACTGCAAATGACGAGAGCTTTCCAACAAGGGGTAACATGCATAGGTGGAAAGGCAATTAAATTAGGGGGAGGGGAATGGAGGGAACATCACTTTTCGGCTCATAACTTCTAAGCATTTGCAGCTATCGAAAAAGTTTAAATGCAAATATTGTTCTTTATGATAAGACGATAATTCGCCTGATTTCAATTTTCTTTCTATTTTCAATTGTAAAGGATTTATGGTGAAATGAAAATTTCAACCCCCCTTTGAGCTGGATAGCCCATCTACAAACTCAACCGAGATTTTCACTATCCTTACAACATATCCCAAGCTGGTTAAAATTAAATCAAAATTACTCCAGTTATCGTGTTGACAAGATAACATGGGAAAAAGCGTTATATATATATATATATATATATATATAAGGCTTTTTCCCATGTTATATATATATATATACATATAAACTTTTTAACGAACGGTGGTTTTGAGATCTAGGGGTCATGATCGGTGAAGATCTGCAGAAATTTTTCCTCTGTTGTCGCTTTACAGGACAGACCATTGAGCATAAGTCTTGGACAGCGGAGAGATATTTTTCAAAATTTTGATTACATTCTAAATTAATCAAAAATTAAGCAAAATATTGGTATCTTTTAGTGATTTATTAGTTATATATACGTTCCGTTTCATAGCAACACGAGGGCTTGTTTGGGAAGGATCTCATTATAATGAACCGTTATCAGGTGATACAGATTACCCCTGAGCAGGCATCCCCTCTCCAAACTTCCGCACCACATAAGCAAACACAGACAGCGGCAGCGACGAGTGAGGTCGGGAGAAGGTGAGCTCTCGAGGTTGGAGCCAATTGCATGTGCAAAATATGATAAATTTATTCTAATTTGTGTGAAAATTGAAGCGTAACCCTTTGGTGTTCCCCTCAAATTGGGCTGGAGCAAAATTAATGCCCAATTTTAGAGCAAAGATACTTTGAATTTCCCTGTGTCGGCGAGCCAGTGCTGTCGAGCGAGCAGACAACTACAATGGAAAATCTTGGGGTAAATACCTTGGAAATGTCTTTCTACTAACTTCGGAGGGTGTTTTTGTCCTTGTGTGTATTTTACACAGGATTTTCGCCTGTACTTTGGTCAAAAAGCGGCTGGAGATTGTTGAACTAGCGATATTCTACTTGGTTTGTTTACGTCGCCATCTTGATCAACTTGTGGAGACACCCCTTCATGGTTATGACTTGACTGACTGTCTTCTTCTTCCGGATTGGATGTCAGACTTGGAGCGTCTTGGTTGAATCCGGGTTGAATTATTGGATCGTGTGCGATGCTGAGTGAGTACAGCTAGCTAGCTGCTATTCCTTCGAACCGGCAGAGTGATCGAAACTATGGCTTGTCACTTGTTAATTGCTCTTCTGGGGTAGCTGTACTTAGACGCTGACGAGAGGCTGCGTTACCGGACTTCATTTTTGGACTTTAATAACTGTATTATTGCCGTGGCTGTTAGGTAGATTCCTTATAGGAACTCTACCTATTGAAATGGTTCTCATGACACGACTTTCGGAAAATTTCTGCAGATCTTCACCGATCATGACCCCTAGAACCCAAAACCACCGTTCGTTAAAAAGTTTATATATGTATCCTTAATCCTTAATAATATAATAAATGCGAAAGTGTGTCTGTCTGTCTTTCTGTCTGTCTGTCTGTCTGTTTGTTAAGCTTTCACGACCAAACCACAAAACCGATTTGGATGAAAATTGGCAGAGTTGTAGCTTCAAACCCAAGAACGGACATAGGCTAGGTGAAATCACGTTAAACTAATTATTTTTGACTACAGATTAAAATTAGTTAACAAAGAAAGCCCATTGACTCCGCGATTCGCGATGAAGATTTTTATTTTTCAATCAGCTGTCACGTGATCCTTTAGGAATGCGAAAACATGTGGAATAAATTATTTTTAAAATCAATTATCACGTAATCCTTTTTTCCGCTGTAACTTCGGAACAAATAGTCCGATAAAAATTATTTTTATACCATCTTAAAGATAAACCTTTTACCTTTTCAATGATATTAATTTTATTTCTGTGACATTTTTCATTCAATTTTTATAAAATTTTAAATTTTACGTGCAGACGATTTTGAAATAACGCAAATTTATAGCTACTCAGTTGCTAGGAAATGGTTAGACTTCGAACTAATTAGCCTTTATTTCTGAAACTTTTTCTTACATTTATAAGTATCCATAAAATAAGTCAGAATTTACATGTATCAGTCTGTCTGTCGGTCGATCGGTCGGTCAC